>CAWUFW010014283.1:0-225000 GCA_963921515.1 Calotriton arnoldi | reverse complement strand
AAGGAGCCCACCCGCCTGGGCGGGAGGGTTCGCTGGAGGGGTGGAGAGGTGCGGTCACACGGGCACCAGCGGGCCCAGCCGTCTCCCCGGAAGGGAGAGGCGGTCTGAGGCGCAGCCTGAGCGGGACGCAGGGGTGCCGGAGCCTGGCAGCAGCGGCACCCCTCGGAACGGTCGTTCTGAGCTGCTGCGGAAATGCGCTGGGCAGAGAGGGGTGACGGCGTGGTGCGTGAGGCCTAAGGACCTGCTGGGCGGCAGCGTCCGAGGGCCTGGCGCCACCCGACCCCTTCCGCTTGGGTCAGACCACTGGGGGGCACGAGCTGCCGGGGATGCGAGCTGCCGAGGCCGCTCGGCCTTCGCTCTGCTGGGTAGGGTGAAGGGCCTCCCGTCAGTCGGCAGGCCCTCGAGTTGGACGGTCCATGCAGGGTGGAAGCTCTTTGCTTGAAACAACAGCCGAGGCTGGCCAAGCAGTCCATCCCTAAATGGACCAAGAGTGCCCAATTGATCGGAGTATGGCCGGAGCCTCTCCTGGCAGGCCGCCCTGCGTGGGGGATGTGGCTTCGCGTCCCAGCCCGATCCCAGGACGAGCAGGCTCGGAGGAAAGGCCCATCGGGAAGGGGCTGAGAGGCAGGCGCAAACCTGGGCCGCTGGGGGGCCCGGGTCCTGCCTTCCCCTGTCTCAGAATCGCCAGACCTCACAGAGGTCTGACTGACCCTCTCCCTAGTAATCCAGAGGAAAAATACTCCCCTATCTTGTAATCCGTGCCCACCGGGTGAAGGAGGGGACCCAAGGCGCGAATGTGCCCGACCTCCTGGAGCCCTCACTGGGATCGGGGAGGCAAATGAGCCCTCATCAGGACTTCCAGGGAACCCCGGCCATCTGGTCGCCCCATTGGAAAGCATTACGCGCGACCAGATGGCCGAGGGGATAGGTGCGACCAGATGGCCGGGCTCGAAGGGCGGCCATCTGGTCGCTCTGTGCCCTAACGAAAGGGTGAGCGGGTGCCGGGGCCCCAGCTGGGCCTCAGCCATGGGGCTGCGAAGGGGAGCCGACAAGCCCTCCGACCTGGGGCCCGCGGACACCTTGACAAGCAGGCAAAGCAGGGGAGGCCTGCACGGGACCGTTGGACCCCCGTCCCGGGCCCTTGGTGGAGCCGCAGTGCGGGGGACGGGACCCAGGGCTGGACCACCTGACCCGGGGTCCAACGGAGCCCGGGGTGGGGAGGCCGCCCTCCCCGGGGCCCTCAGGGGCCCCGGCCGGAGCTCCTGAACCCAGCCAAGCAGGGGGAGGCTCCCCGGGCACGACAGAACCCTGTCTTGGGCCTTTGGCAGAGTGACAGGCCGGGGGATGGGGCCCAGGGTTAGAGCACCCGACCCAGGGCCCGGCGGAGCCCCTGTACCCAACCGGGGCTCCCAGGCCCAGAGGCGCAGGGGAAGCCTCCCTGGGCCCATGGGACCCCGTCCCAGGCACCCTGCCACATGGCAGGCCAGAGGACAGAGGCCGGGGTGGGGAGGATGCCCTCCCCAGGGCCCTCAGGGGCCCCGGCTGGAGCTCCTGAACCCAGCCAAGCAGGGGGAGGCTCCCCGGGCATGATGGAACCCCGTCTCAGGCCTTTGGCAGAGCGGCAGGCTGGGGGATGGGGCCCAGGGCTGGAGCACATGACCCGGGGCCCAATGGGGCCCCTGGACCCAGCTGGGGTTTCCGGGCCCAGAGGCGCAGGGGAAGCCTCCCTGGGCCCGTGTGACCCCATTCCGGGCACCCTGCCATGCGGCAGGCCCGAGGATGGACCCCAGGGTGGGGAGGCCGCCCTCCCCAGGGCCTCCCCACACCAAAGAGGGAGCCATGGGTGGGGAGGCTGCCCTCACCAGGGCCCTCAGGGGCCCCGGGCGGAGCTCCTGAACCCAGCCAAGCAGGGGGAGGCTCCCTGGGCACTATGGAAACCTGTCCCAGGCCCCTGGTGGAGCGGCAGATGGGGAGATGGAGCCCAGGGTGGGAGCGCCGTCTCCAGGGCCCCTGGACCCCGTCAGGGCTCCCGTGCCCAGAGGCACAGGGTGGGGCCTCCCCGGGCCTGCAGGACCCCGTCCCGGGTGCCCTGTCAAGCGGCAGGCCCGAGGACAGAGCCTGGGGTGGGGAGGGCGCCCTCCCGAGGGCCCTCAGGGGGGCCCTTCAGAGCTCTTGTACCCAGCCAAGCAGGAGCAGGCTCCTCGGGCCCGGCGGAACCCCGTTTTGGGCCCCTGGTGGAGTGGCAGGCCAGGAGACTTAGCTTGGGGCCCCTGGACCCCGTCGGGGCTCCCAGGCAGAGGAGAGGCCTCCCCGGGCCTGCGGGCCCCCATCCTGGGCACCACGCCACATGTTGGGCCGGGGGATGGAGCCCCGGGCTGGGGGGGCGTCCTGGCCCGTTCGTATGCCAGCTGAGGACCACTAGGCCGAGAGGGGTTTTGGAGTACCCTGTCCCTAGTAATCCGGAGGAAGGGTACCCCCCTTTCTGGTAACCTGTGCGCACCGTGAGACTGAGGGGACCCAAGGCGTTGACGCGCCCGACCTCCTGGAGCCCTGGCTGGGATGGGGGAGGCAAACGAGCCCTCATCGGGACTTCCAGGGCAGCCCGGCCATCTGGTCGCCCCTTTGGAAAGCATTGCGCATGACCAGATGGCAGAGGGGAAAGGTGCGACCAGATGGCCGTGCCCAAAGGACGCCAATCTGCCCACCCGAGCCTTCGTGGGAGGGCTGCCGCCTGCCCTTTGGAGGGCTCGGGGGCTCTGCTTTCTGGGGGCTCGGAGACCCCGACTGGGCCTCGGACCCGGGGCTGCGGACAGGGGTCCCCGACGGACCTCTGACCCGGGGTCCCCCAGGCACCTTGACAGGCGGGTGAAGCAGGAGGGAGGCCTGCTCGGGCCCGACGGACCCCCGTCCTGGGACCATGGCGGAGCAGGGGGACGGAGCCCGGTCCCCTGGGCCCAGCCGTAGGTCCCGGGCCGGCACACGCAGGGGAGGCCTCCCCAAGGCCCGGGCACCCGGCACGCGCCTCGCCCGAGGACGGAGCCTGGGGTGGGGAGGGCACCCTCCACCCTAGGGCCACCAAGGGCCCCTGCCGGAGCTCCTGCACCCAAGCCGAGTTGGGGAATGCCCTACGGGCCCTGGGCCCATGGCGGAGTGGAGGACGTAGCTCAGTGTAGGGAGCGCCTGGCTAGAGCTCTCGGGCCTGGACGCCCAAGGGAGGTCCGCCCGGGCCCAATGGAGCCCATCCCGGGCACTTTGCCACGCTGCGGGCTGGAGGATGGAGCCCAGACAGGGGGGAAGGTGGTGCCTGGTCCCAGCCCATCTGGTCCCCGGCTGAGAACCGCCAGCCCATGAGGGGTTCCGGCATACCCTGTTCCTGCCAATCCAGAGGAAAGATACCCCTCTTTCTGGTAACCTGTGCGCACCGAGTTACGGAGGGGACCCAGGGCACGGAGGTACCCGGCCTCCTGGAGCCCTGGCTGAGATCGGGGAGGCGGACAAGCCCTCATCGGGACTTCCAGGCTCGCCCGGCCATCTGGTCGCCCCATTGGAAAGCATTGCGTGCGACCAGATGGCCGAGGGGAAAGGCGAGACCAGATGGCTGGGTCAGAAGGATGCCAATCTGCCCACCCTGAGCCTTCACCAGAGGGCTCCCCCCTTCCCATGCAGGGCTCGGGGGCTCTGTGTCCTGGCGGCTCAGAGACCCCAGCTGGGCCTCAAGCCCGGGGCTGAGAATGGGGGTCCCCGGCGGACCTCCGACCCCGGCCCACGGTGGAGCTTAACCCAGGCCGCGCGGGGGAGGCCTCCATGGGCCTGCGTCAGGCCACCAAGGGGCCTGGCCTCCTGGAGCCCTGGCTGGGGTCGGGGAGGCGGACGAGCCCTCATCGGGACTTCCAGGCCGGCCCGGCCATCTGGTCGCCCCATTGGAAAGCACTGCGCACGACCAGATGACTGAGTGGAAAGGCGCAACCAGATGGCCGGGCCAGAAGGACGCCAATCTGCCCACCCTGAGTTTTCACCGGAGGGCTCCCGCCTTCCCATGCAGGGCTCGGGGGCTCTGCGTCCCGTGGGGCTCAGAGACCCCACCTGGGCCTCAGGCCCGGGGCTGAGAATGGGGGTCCCCGGTAGACCTCCGACCCGGGCCCATGGCGGAGCTTAACCCATCCCTGGGCCCGCCCGGCGGTCCCGGGCGAGGCAGCATGGGGGAGGCCTCCACGGGCCTGCGTCGGGCCACCAAGGGCCCCGACCTATGCTCCTGAACCCAGCCAAGCTGGGAAAGGCCCGCCCGGGCCCGGGCCCAGGGCGTGGGACGCAGCCCGGGGTGGGAGCACCTGGCAAGAGCTCTCAGGCCCGGACGCCCAGGGGAGGACTGCCCAGTACCGATGGAGCCTGTCCCGGGCACTTTGCCATGCGGCGGGCCGGAGGAGGGAGCCCCGGGCAGTGGGGAGGTGTTGTCCGGGCTTATCCCATCTGGTCCCCGCTGAGAACCACCAGCCCACGAGGGGTTCTGGCATACCCTGTCCCTACTAATCCAGAGGAAAGATACCCTTCTTTCTGGTAACCCGTGCGCACCGAGTGATGGAGGGGAC
Organism: Calotriton arnoldi; assembly: GCA_963921515.1. NCBI lineage: Eukaryota > Metazoa > Chordata > Amphibia > Caudata > Salamandridae > Calotriton > Calotriton arnoldi. The sequence continues at coordinate 220,414 of CAWUFW010014283.1, read as the reverse complement.
CCAGGGTGCGGAGGCACCACGTCTCCTGGAGCCCTGGCTGGGATCGGGGAGGCGGACGAGACCTCATCGGGACTACCAGGCCGGCCTGGCCATCTGGTCGCCGCATTGGAAAGCATTGCGCGTGACCAGATGGCTGATGGGAAAGGCGCAAACAGATGGCGAGGCCCGAAGGACGCCAATCTGCCCGCCCCGAGCCTTCACGGGAGGGCTCCCACCTGCCCTTTGGAGGGCTCGCGGGCTCTGCTTCCCGGGGGCTCATCAGAGCCCTTAGCTGTGTCTCGGGCACGGGGCTGCGAGGGGGGCCCCAGACGGAACTCTGACCCAGGGCCCGCAGGCACCTTGACACTCAGGCGAAGCGGGGAGGCCTACCTTGGCCCGATGGACCCCCATGACGGGCACCCGGACCCTCGGCTGGCCACAGGGTGTGGGCTCCCACACCCCAGGGCCTGCCGGAGCCCAGGCCCCGGAACCGGTCCCCGCTTCTGAACCCAGGCAGGCCGGGGAGGGGGGACCCCCGTCCCGGGCAGATGGACCCTTGGCAGGCCGCAGGACGGGGGCTCCCACACCCCAGGCCCTGCCCGAAGCCCAGGCCCCGGGCCCGGTCCCCACTTCTGAACCCAGCCAGGCCAGGGAGGGGGGGAGCCTCCCCGGGCACCAGGGACCCCCGTCCTGGGCAGACGGACCCTTGACAGGCCGCAGGACAGGGGCTCCCACACCCCAGGCCCTGCCCGAAGCCCAGGCCCTGGGCCCGGTCCCTGCTTCTCAACCCAGCCAGGCCGGGGGGGATCTGGGAGCCTGCCCGGGCACGATGGACCCCCGTCCCGGGCACACGGACCCTCGGCTGGCTGCAGGACGTGGGCTCCTGTTCCACTGAGTTTTTTCATAACTCTGTGGAACTCCATGAAGTGGCACTACGCCAACTCCGCCCAGGTTAATGTAAAGCAGAGTTTGTGCTTTCAGTAACTAATGTTAATGAAACAGATCTTCACTTTCAGTCTGTTTTGAATGGAATTATCCAGACAAAATATTGCTAAATGGCAAACTGTGTTCTCCCCTCTACCTATTTCAGGGCTACACTCTTGTAAAAATGAAACAGCCCCAACAAACCTTTTGGATACCTTGAATAAGGAAGTGTAATATCCTCATGAGATGTAAATTACAGTAAGTTTGTGCTATTGTTTCTTATGTCTCTTGGGAACCTTTTTCCTTTTCTCTTTTTTCCGGCCTAGGGTTGTTGTGTGTGTGCTGCCCTGGCAAGCACAGCTATTAGAACTTTGGGTTTCAGAGTGGAGAGTACTACGGTGATCGATGGAGGTATTCTAATGCTAGTGCTTCTGATGGTAACAATAAATAATTAATGCTGCATGTATGCCTTTTTGTTCTCATCATTGCAGTAAGAGCGATTCACTGTGTTTTTATTTAGTAAACATCTGCATGCGTACAAGTAGTTTCTTGTCATCCTGCAAAGATTGTAGCTAACAAAGTTAGCAAATTGTAATCCCATTAGATAGATGACAGAAATGTCTTCCAGGGTTTCCTGAAACTCTCTAGGAAGCTTATTCCAGAGATTGACTGAAAGTAGTGAAAAAGCTCTCTCTCGTACTCCTGCCATGCATGGTACAAATTGTGAAAAGTGAGCCGTTTCATAAGCAAAATGAACAACCCGGACAAAAGAGTTTAAATTGGCCTGCAGGAAAATGTGGCCCTGCATTCAAAAAGATTTATATGCTGTACTCAAGGACTCAAAAAGGACTCATTATTCTACCGGTGGCAAGTGCATCTCCCTATGAGCAAGAAAACAGGCTCTCTAGATGTGGTGCCATATTCAAGAAAGAGACACTGCAGGTAAGGAAACTGACATTTTGCAAGACTTAGGTGTAGAGTGATTTTTTTTTGCAGATTTATATAGCGCGGACTCAACCCGAAGGTATTGGAGCGCTTTACATGAGCACCAGTTACGTTACACAAGGACACATTCATATTTTCGGTAGGCACGGTGAGATTAAGTGATTTGCCCAGAATCACAGGATGTGAAGTTGACCCCGAGGCTCGAACCTTGGTTTCCCAGCTCCAAAGTCGGCAGTCTAGCCATCAGACCACATCCTCTCCCCAATGATTCAACGAGCTCAGTAGAAGGAAGTGGTGAATGAGGTAACAAAACCCTAAAGGGAATCTGGAAGTAATGCAGCCTCTCTCCTTGGTACATTGAGATGTTACCTGCTGAGTGAGAATATGTTTCCATTCTTTTGTCTCTTTGCAGATATAGGGTACAACTATATCTGCATATATCACAACTCAAAAGATATAAGACCTGTGAAGTTTGGCCGAGCTGATACTGAGTCCTGGGCGGCCAGGGAGTTTCTCAAGTGAAGCCTCACTAAAGCAGAATATTATCTAATCTCTGTGAAAAAAATAACTAATTGTATCATAATGCAAAGGACCGTCAGATGTTATTAGTTGTTTATGCATCAAACATTTTATTTATGCAATTTTATTTTAGCAAAGACTTGGCCCGAAGGCATTAGAGTGCTTTTGAAGAGATCAGAAAGGTAATCTGGTTTACAAACAGCCTATTAGCATCCAGAAAACAAAGTAAGAAAATTTGCTCACATTCATTATGAAAAAGTTGCAAAATACCAAGAGAACGGGAGAACAAACATGTTGTATTAGGCTAGAGAGATCAAGTCAGCAGAGAAGATGCGAGCAACGATCTCCACTTTAATTAAAGTGTCTCTCAAATAAGAGGGTTTGAGTTCCTTTTTGAATGTGAACAGACAATAGTTTGCGAGAAGGGATAGTGGGAGTTCTAGAACCTTGTTGCACTACCAGAGAATGCCTGTTTCTTACCTGAAGTTGGATTTTCAAGTAGGAAGGACTTGGTGTTTTTAGATCTTCATTGAGCCCCAGAGACTTTCAGTTTTCCAACCAGGTAGGAGGTAGTAGTGTTGTGGAAAACTTTATGAGTAATGTCTGAAGTCTTACATTGGGTTCTAGCATTGAAGGGTAGCGATTGCAGAGTATGAAGTATAGGAAAAATGTGGGCAAATTTCTTGTGAACTGTCACAAAGTGGGCAACCTAGTGGAGTACTGCTCTCAGAGGAGCTAGATGCACTTTAGGGAGACTAGAGAGGAGTGAGATTCCATAACCCAGCTGGAAAGAACACCTGGACCACAGGTTTCAAGTCTTCCTCAGGGACTAACTGCCTGATGCCCCCAGAGCGGTCTTAGCTTGTGGCTTGCACTGTTGGCCATGGCAGAGATTACCCTATAGAGGTCTAAGCAGTCATCCAGTTTAAAGCACAGCGACTGTCATTGTCCACAATGGCCGAGTTGCAGTTCAGGGAAGAGAAGGATTCCAGCCAGTCCTGGATAGGGAGTTTGGATTTTTTGGTGAGATTAGTAAAAATCCAGTTTTTGATGAAGTTAGTTTTAAATGGTTGTTAGCCATCCATTTCCGCATCCTGTCAAGGGTGGAGGAGAGTATGCTGATATCAGTGGGTGATGTGATATCAAGTAGATCTGAGTATTGACCACATTACAATGATAAAGAAATCTAGATTTTCTCATAAGTTTTCAGATGACCAAATGTAGAGCACCCCTGGTGAAATCCATGTGAAATTCCTACAGTTGTATGTGGATTTTCTTGGACCTCCGATGTTCCTAAATATGTTTAATCAGTTTTTGAGGAGCACACCTTCCAGCTTTAGGGGCTCTTTTACAAGAGGCCTGTGCTGCCGGAGTGTCACTTTTTTTTTACTCTCCGGGGACGCAGGCCTCACAATCATATCTATGAGGTGACGCAAAGCCACCATGTGTGGCTATGCATTGCCTCATAGATATGGAGTAAGACTAGGCAGTGCAAATCGCGGCGCCATCTTACTCTGCATCAAGGAGGCGTTCCATGGGTGTTGTGGTAGGTGTTCCTATGCAACACCCAGGGATTTTGATGCTGCCCCAGATTCACAAAATCATGTAAACCTGGGGCAGCACCAAAACCATACGCCTCCCCACAGCAGGAGTAACGAGGAGAAATGTTTTAATTTCTCTTCATTTTTTCCTCTTTTGCCAAAACCTTATGCCTCCCCAGAGCAGGTGTAACAAGGAGAAATGTTTTAATTTCTACTCTTTTTCCTCTTTCTGCATTCTTCAGCACACAGAACAAGGAAAACGCCTCTCGGGTTTGTTTTTGTGCAGGAAGGTGCCTCTTCCTGCACAAAAACAATCCTGCCAACAACGCAGACACCCATCCAACATGATGCAAGGGTGCCTGCTTTGGCGCTAGCCACCACATTGAGCGCCAGCTGAAAGGACAGGAATGCACCATATCTCGTAAATATGGTGCATCCTGGCCTTTCAAATTGGCGTAGGGCAACACAGTAAAAAGACTTGTTGCGCTGCTCTACAGCAATATTTTTTAAATGCAGCTCTCAATTTGCTGGATTGAGTAAATTGAACTTCAAACAAGGGATTTATGGTCTGCGTTACCTGGATTATCACACCTTTTAAAAAAAAAGAAACTTCAGAAGTCTGAGAATGCGCCGTTGTAGGAAATAATCCTCTACCACATACCACACCTTAGTGCGTGTGTCACATAATTGGTCTTTTAAAAACACTTTTTTAGACCACTCATCTTGCACTACACATAGGTCCTGAAGAAAGCCATACCATTAAAGAGAGCATGGCTGAAACATGTTGACCGACTAGGATATTGGAGTTACCTTAGACCGCCCATAATATCCGTCTCTCGTTTTTACTTACTGCCAAGGGCCCATACATTAAAATAGTCATTTTTGCTCCGTGGGACCCTTAGGACAGTCTTTTTAATATTTACTCACCCACTTTCACTGCACTCTAACGGTACAATACTTGCTCCGCTGTATCCAGGCGTTGTAGCACACCCAAGGTGCACTCGGTGCCTTGGGTGGGGCCCAATGATGAAGCATGTCACCAACTAGGTTGGTGAGTGAGGGCCTTCCTAAAAACATAATGTGTTTTTTCTCCAATACAAACATACGCTAGGAGCACCTACTCCAGAGCTAATTCTCTTTGATTCATACATACATACCAGGGGAAGTGAACTGGCTCTAGTACTTTTCCTCCCTCTCCCTTTGATACATATCAGTGCCTGGATATGCACAGCAGTCTGGGTTCACCTGCTGATGAAGGAGATGGTCAACGGTGGAATAGACCAAATCATATCTTCATGGTTGGTCACTTGTGCCCCATGGATGTCAAGCGGTTCAAAGGTAGAATTAAGATCACCCGCTATTAAGAAATAGTGATTGCCAGAAAGTTAGTCAAGTAAACCCTCCAATGCTTGAATTGTGGTAGTATGGGCCCCGCCTCTGTTCCCTCTTGCATAGATGTTAATAAGTGTGATGTTAGGCTTTTTAGTACTTAGTCAAATAGCCAAAATATTAGGGGGCTCTAAAGGGACCGGTCATATGACACAATGTAGAGAGGTTCTAACCCATATGGTAAGGCATCCCGATGGTCTGCCCCGCTGATTAGAGGTGGCAGGAATAAAGTAGTTAAGAAAACCTGGGCTGTGGATTGGATCCAAGGTCTAGGTTTCTTGTAAACATCATAAGTCATACTTATGCAGAAGAAAGTCCAGTCAGGCATTTGAATTTTGGACCCGAGTCCTGCTACATTCCACAAAATAAGTGTTAAATTATTAGTAACTACTCCAACAGGATCATTATGAGTAGTAGGTGAATGACCAGGTACATTCAAAGTCTGCAGATGAGTGCAAGGAAATTCATCCATGGGGAACACTCCATACGTTTTTCATTATTCAGACCCTGTTCATCAAATACGGCATTTTTGGGATAATGCTGGTTGCCTGAAATTGTAAGAGAACTAGCATATTTAGGACAGCGTAGCACAATGGAGTTAGATTTATTAAAAGAACTGGTGAGTGAATGGCTACCAAAAGCTGGAATTTTAAGACCCTCTAGATCAATGCCAGAAGAAGGCTGGGAAAGTCAATCATTGTGATTAAGTGTTGAGATACTAGATTCAGTAGTTAAGTGTTCTAGTGTTCTGGTGTATTTGTACTGAATGTTGGAAGAACCTTGGGGGGAAGGGGGGGAAGTCCTATGATCTAAATCAACATGGTTGTGTTCCTGGTCAGAAGTAGACAGGATTAGATCTAGTTTATCGAACTCCAGGTTAGGACTACGTGTCCTTTTTACACTAAGGACATCGTCTCGAATAAGGGAACGGCAGCCCCGGACATGGCGAATCCAATGGATCATCTTGTTTTTAAGAGAGTCTTGCGTCTCTGGCAGTGGGTGGTGGGACAGTTTAGGAATGTTGGTCATCGTGATAAAACCACGAACTGGGTATTTTTTGTTATCGATTTGGGAATTTCTTTTTACATATTCATGGTCATATATACCCGTGTGATCATTCTCACAAATGAAATTCTGCGGGTTTGCGCTATGAGAAGGACTCTGGCCAATCATTTGGCCATTGTATCTCTTTGTTAAAAGGCCAGTTTCCCCAATTACAGCCCTTGTTGCTAAATTGGCAGTGGGCAAACGTTTGTAATTAGTGGGCCATGGGTGGGTTGACGTTTTAATTAAAGAATCTACTGGGAACCTAGAGTGTGTTTGTGAGAGTTTGAGTGTTGGAAACAGCTGGTTTCCTAGAAGATTCAACATGTAGATTTACAGTAGAAGTCAAAGTTGTCACCATAGATTTCAATGCCGCCACCTCCTCTATTAAAGATGTAATCAACGAGACAAGAAAAGTCTAATTTGTGTCAGTGCGCCCCCATCCCACTTGCTCGTTATATTGCTGTTTATTTGGTGTTATACCATTGGTCATCAACTCCTCCTGCAACTCGCAGAAGGAGTCAAAGCAGTTCAGGGAAGAACATCAAGTTGTAAGTCAAGTGTAGGGTTAGCAATTGGAAGAACTGAAGAAGAGATAACCGTGGAGGAAATAGGATAGAAAGGAAGCTGTGCTTCTATAAGGTTCTCACATCACTGTTCCCTTGATCTTGATCTTAAGAAGATGCTAGGAACTTTAGGATGATTTTCAGTGGGGGGCCAAGGGTCAGAGTGTGAGACTCTGGTAGGGGACAGAGTGGAGTTTGGCACCAGTAGCTGCTTACATTCTACCAATAAAATGTCAACCCTATCATAAACTGACTTTTCAGCAACAGATTTCCGAGTTTCCCTAGCTTTTCCAGTTTTAGTTGCCCTTGCTCCCCCTTCCGTGGCCTTGCGTTTTAGCCATATTGGCCCAAGTAAAAAAAAAAATACATAAAATCAATAATCCAAATCTAATCCAGATTTCCAATGTTACCAATTCAGACTTAAAATATAACTGAATGCTACAGCCTCAACATACAGATTAAATTTAATAACAGTACCTTTGAATACAAGAAGTTAGAGGGATAGCCCAGCTCAGCCTCCTCTAGGCTCTGACGGGTGCAGATGGGTACGCCCTGCACCCGCCCTTGGGCTGAACTTCTTCCAGTGCTGCGGGAGCCCGCAGCATGCTTTCAAGTGCTGTGGAGGTCATGCCCCCTCTGTCTTCGCTAACAGATGGCTCCAGGCGCAAGGGAGGCTGGGACTTCGAGTCTCTGGCTGCGGTGATGGTAGCATTAGTGGTTCGATCCCCCAACAACAGGAGCCCACGGCGCGCTTTCAAGTGCTGTAGAGGTCGTAACCCCTCTGCCCTCGCTGAGCGGCACCTCCAGGCGCAAGGGAGGCTGGGACACTGAGTCCCTAGTTGCTCTGATGGCAGCAGTTTGTGGTTTGCTCCCCCCGTGGAGTAATAAGCATGTTCTAATTTCTTAATGTGTTGTAAGAGATTAGAAGATTTCCTAGTGGCAGCCTTTTTCTTCTGGGAAGTATAATTAATAATGTATCCTTGTGCAGAGGCTTTGGAATCCCTAACATGGTGTAACCTGACATCGGGAGTAATGTTAATGTGAAACAATTCAGTAATGAATCGCTCAAGGTCCTTGACAAACTGCTTATCCTGTAACAACCAGTTAATAAAATGCCATCTACTGGTGTGTGTAGGGGAATAGGAGGGTTCAAGGTCTTGTAAAACTCCATTGGCAGCAGTCACCTTGGATGCCGAGAAGGCTTTCTACCATGTAAACTGGGAATTCATGTTCAGCGCCCCTAAACGGCACAGTTTCGGACCCAGATTTCTTCAGTATGTCAAAATCCTTTACACCACTTCTTCCACCTCGATATTCTCTAATGGTCTTCAGTCTCAATACTTTCTTCTTACTGGACGAACCTGACAGGGTTGCCCCTTATCACCTTATGTTCAGCGCCCCTAAACGGCACAGTTTCGGACCCAGATTTCTTCAGTATGTCAAAATCCTTTACACCACTTCTTCCACCTCGATATTCTCTAATGGTCTTCAGTCTCAATACTTTCTTCTTACTGGACGAACCTGACAGGGTTGCCCCTTATCACCTTTTCCTTTTTATCCTTGCTTTAGAACCATTCCTAGAAACCATACGGAGATCCCAAATCTTTACCAGTTACACTTGTGGTCAATTCAATATCAAATTTACCACCTACGTGGATGATATCTTACTTTATATTTCCAATCCCCATGCCACAGTCCTTGAGTTTCTTCAGCTCTTATCTCGCTACTCTGCGGTTTCCGGTTATCGACTTAATATTGACAAATCTGAAGTAATGGCACTTCATACATTTTGTCTGAAGGATATGTATAAGGACACTGGTTTTCTATGAAATTCCTCTAAGATCAAATGTTTGGGGATCATATACTCCCGCTCTATCAAAGATACTATAAAGGGTAATACAAAGACCCTAAAACAAAAGATTGCTACTCTTTCTTCTCAATGGTCCTCTCTTTACCTTTCCTGGTGGGGCAGATTAGATATGATTAAAATAATGTTCTTGCCTATTATCAATTTCTATTTACAGATGCTCCCCTACCCCCTGGTTAACTTTACCTTCTTCAAATCCATTGACGGTCTCCTACCCAAATTTTTACGGAACAAGCGACCAGCTCGGATTTTTCTATCAAATTTCAAAAACCCTAAATCAATTGGTGGGGTAAACTTTCCTAACTTTATTCAATATCACTCGGCCTTCACCCTCAAACAGATTTGGTCCTCGTTAGGTACACCATGTTTAGGGCTCCCAGTTTTCCGTTTTTACTGATTTTTGCAGATAAATACAGACGGAAAACTATTTATTTTACTGTCTGTATTTATTTTTAAATACAGAAAAATACGGAAAATAGGCCTTCTTTGGATATTTTTTCTACTGTCAATACTGACTGTCAGGTCAGTAGGTGTACATATTGAGAGGTAGGGGAGATTAAAAAAGACAATATAATTCCTAATTAAGCTTAATTAAGTGCAGAGCTACAGTTATTTATTCTATTCTACAATGCAAGTGTTTTCAGATAACGCTATTGCACTGTAAACTGCTGAAACCTTTTGGACATTGAAATGCGAGTATATATTTATCAGTTAAATAAATGTGGAAAAATATCCATTGCAGCTTCATTTATACAGAAAACACAAAATAAAAATGGATAAATACAGAAAAAATAAGCAAAAAAGAAATACGGATAAATACAGATGGAAATGTCAAAAAAATAAATACCATAAAACCGGGAGCCCTAACCATGTTCCACTTCTCATCCGCTCTGGCATTTTCTTGAGTTTTCGTTAATTTCTCCTTTTCATTTCTTCAATTCTCTCTCATCGGTCAGAAACCTAAGTCAGTCTTCTCCTTTATTAAATCATACTAGTAATATTGTCAAAAAGCTTATTTCCCAGATTTATAACCCTTGTCAGCAGTTGTTATTAACTCCTATTTGGCACAATCCTAGTATCCCCATAGCACTTAAATGGTCTCCCTGGTTATCTACCGGTCTCATATCGTATGCCAGATCATCCATGACATCTAATTCCTCTCTTTTGAGAAATTACACACTCACTTTCATATTACATCTTCATATCAGACTAAATATGCAATCCTCTTAGATATTCTTAGGCAAAATGTCATTGACCCCTCCTCTACACCTTCTTATTCACCTAATGTACTCACTACTCCCAATGATTTTTCCATTGAAGTCAAGGCTTCTTTTATATATAAACAGAGTTCTACTTCGGGCTCGGATAGGGTTAAAACTAAAATTGAAGAGTCCTGGGAACAGGATTTACAGTCCTCTTTCTCCATCACCTTATGGAATAAGGTTTGGCACAAAATACACCATACTTCTCGCTCTGCTAGTACCACTCAGACTCTGGTTTTCTTTTACAATAGGTTGCTTTTAACCCCTTGCTCTCTATTCAAAATGAAATTCTTAGCTAATAACTGCTGGAATTGTAACACCTCCTGCAGAGACTGTCTTCATATGTTTTTCCTTTGTCCAAAAGTTTCCTCCTTCTTGAAGCAGGTATGGCACAAATTGTCTCAAATTATTTCTGTTACTACTCCTTACAGCATTGTTCATATTTTTCTCAGTGGATGTTTGTATATATGGTCGCAAGATTAACAGAATGTTGGTAGATCTTCTCCTGGTGGTGGCCTTTCAAGTTATTACTTCCAATTTGAAGAATGCTAATAATACTTCCTTTCTTGCTTGGTGGAACATGATTTGTCATAATCACAGATTGGATATTGCTCATTCACCCACATTGTGAGTAGACATTAAGAGAGACCTGTTGTGACAACCTTTGACCTTTTACCTATCAAACCAGAATACTATTAACATTAGAAATGTAGAAGTTTCTAAACCTCCTTGAATCCCTATTTTATTTCTTTCATTTAGCTCCTTTCACCTCTCTAGGCTCCTTATTCTATGCCTCTTTTTGTTAACTATCTCACCACATCTTTGCTATTTTCACCAAAACGCATACGTTTTAGATTGATTGTCTTCCTTCTTTTCCCCCTCATCTAGAAATGTAAAATACAAAAAAGCTATTAGCTATATGATCCAAAATGTTGTTTCTCTGCTTTTTCTTGGAGATAGGTTTTATTTTGTATATATTTATTTACTGCATTGTATATTTTAACTATTTTTCCTCTTATCTCAATGGAATTAATTCTCTGTCATATCTCGTTATGTGCACCTTTACGTTTTGCAATTTTCCAATATGTTCTACCCTCAATAAAGCTTCTTAAACTTAAAAAACAACTCTTTGCATTGGAGGTTTATTATGAATCGGCTGGCTTTAGATGCTGGGATATCGGGTAGCTGAAATTAATGTATCCCTACACCTAAATCCAACTATTACAGATTATTTGGCGTGGAATGGGAAATAACATGCCAACATGCTTTTACTATATCAAAAACTACATGTGGATACCTATTCTGGAGTGGGGGAAGGGGATGGGAGTTTGTCAGGGGACAAGGCAGTCTTTGAGCCGGTTTCTTGCTGGGGGGGCATAATTAGGTAGGAGCTGTGCCTTTGCTCACAGAGGCTGACCCATACTTTCATGCAACTCTACCTACAGGTTTCATTTCCACCCAGTAGAGCTGGGCACAGTGTTCCTGCACATATGAATCATGCATGGAAACATTGGGCCATTTATGATCAGGCAAAGTGGCATCCCTACCACTGTAATTGGGCTGTAGGTTTGATAGGTTGTTGGATTTTGCATTTTTGTAGCATCACTGTATTTTTCAATTGCACAACTTTCCAAGAGTCGAATGGGTACAGTACATATTTTGAAAATAATCTTTATAAATTAAAAGGAAATCATCAAGTTTAGCACTGCTTCAAATGCAGAACCTTTCAATGCTAGGTTTACTCCTGGATTCCCATAAAGTTTGCGAAAGTTCACAGAAGTTCTCAACCATTCTTACTCTTCCCAAGGTGTTTGTACATCTGTGAGGAGCCCATCTTAAGTGAAACTTTAGGGGATCTTATTTTACCAAGGGTGTTGCTTTTAGTTAGGTCCCTGCTACAATGGCTCAACTCTAAAGCTTTAGAAGCCATGTTTTCAAGGTCATTGATGGTGCATTGTGATACATTACCTATCTAGTATGTAATGCTAGATTAAAGGTCCTATTTAGACTTTGGTTTTTGAAGGCTATTGGCAAAAAAGAGCAGCTATCCCATCCATACTATTCTTGCATAGAGGCCTTGACACTAAGAATTGGGTGATTGGTAGATCTGACGCTTTTTGATGGATGCCCCATTTCTGCCAAACTCTTAATAATGCACTAAGTCTGCTAAAAAGCATAAAATGAGCCAACATGGATTAGAAAAAGAAGTTCAATACCTGCTGTGGAAAAGCTAAAAGAATGCCTTGTCAATAGGAAATCATAAGAGAATGTCCCAGGGACAGGAGGCCAGCCTATTAGAAAAAAACACACTTGCATAATTGCAAGATAGGAATCAGATGTATTCAATATTTAGGCTATTGGGGACTATTTTTGAAGGATTCATTTTAGTTCATAATTAAAACTTTGAAATCCATTTTTGGATTGGACTTTATTTTACAATGGACTGTGCTGCCATTCAAACTCACATACAGGGGTTTATTGTTCTGATATTAAGATATCTCTTCAAGAGAAAACGGCATGCAGATGGGCACTGTAAACTGAGAAATAGTTGGAAAACCTTTCTGGGCTAACTTGTGACCTTTATCATGTTTTTTGAATAGGTAGAATACCCCAGAAATGTGCCATGGGGTAAACCCAAGATAATCTTAAACTCCTTTCCTAGATGCAACACACTTTCTTGAAGAAGGTTCTATGGTGCTTAAGGATTGATGTGACGCACCACCCAAAGCTGAATGATGATTTCCATGATGTTTTGAGTCACTGTTAATTCAGACATGATTTTTATGTCCATGCCTCAAGCCATACAGTTTAAATGACTTCAGACGGAGCGGCTTCCCGTCGCGCTCGATTGGCCAACTGACTGCGGTCTTGAAAAATTGTAATTTGCGCACACACCGACTCATAGTGTTGCGCTTGATTATTCTACAGACTAACGGAAAGGAATCAGCGGGTTCCTGTTTGACATATGCCTTCCTGCTCCCTGATACACTGGCCGAGCATTAGTGGCCCGTTCACCCACTTGTTCCTTGCCTAATACGACACTGCGAAGGCTCGACTCTACACCCTGCCTTCCTGACCTACCCCCTCAGTGTTCAAATACTGGCTTCGTTCGGTTCACCCTTCTCTGAGCCCGCGTAATTCTTACGCTTGGATTCTTTCTGATCACATATATCGTCCTGATGATGATCTCAATTTGTTGAGATTGAAACGCCGTTGACCTTTACACAACGAAAAACTCCTTCATTGTTTAAAAGCTTTATGGAGTTTTTTACCAATGTTGTCAATGCGATGTATTTTTAATGTCACATTCACCCATCACGTCACGCCCTTCCCACTATTTTGTGAGCTCTTGAACTATACTCTTTACAAGTTATAAAAGTTTTTGCTATACTATTTATGAAATAAATAAGTACTATGTCAATATCTGCATGTGTCCCTATTTGCATTGCGAAGCGGTATTGTACCGTTGATTCTGGAAAATAATATTATCCAGTTGTCACTTGGTTGATGATTAATACTCTCTTAAATCTGATAGCTCTAGCTGTTTCGAGACCTTTGTGGCCTTATACGTACCATTGTTTTCTGACATTACTATCAAGCCATACCTCAGCATCATTCTTTTTGATTAAGGTGCCTAAGTCCCCTTCACCTTAATAGTTCCCACAAAAATAAGAATATATCTAAGCACCAATTGGATACATGCTAATTCAGTTTTTTCCACTTCACCATAGTCCTCTTCTCAATGCACTAAAGGAAGCATGTTGTATATTTTAAAAGCCTTATAAATGCTTGACTGACCTAAACCTGACTGATAAACTGACAGTTCGAGAACGCTGTAAAGCTCTGGCAGTGGCGTAATATTAGCCCTGCTGGCCCTGCGGGTCCCCTGGCTACAGGGTGCCCCTTCCGGGACTGTGCACATGTGGCGGGCCCCTAGAGTGAGAGCTTATGACAGGGTCTGGGGAAGGGGGCCATCCATGTTCTTTGCTGGGGGGCCTCCTTAAGTTTCAGTATGCCCCTGAGCTCTGTGCTGTGAAGTGATCTATTATCAGAAGAGCTTTAAACGCCTGAGGAAATAAAAAGGTGATGCCCTTCCTTTTATTCATCGAATCACTCAAACATTCCACAGCTCGCGTAATGAAACAGTAAAGGTTCTATGAAGGGACTGCTGCAGCTGAGAGGGTGAAAAGTAAAATCTGCAGCATCTGTTTCTCCGTTTCTTGCCCACTATGCTCTTCTCCTCCTCTGATATCCTGTAGAGCCTGTCCTGAAATCTAACACTCCTAGATTCCAGTGTATCTATCCACCTACCCACACAGGACTACACTTTTACAAGCCTCTCCTCTCCATTATTGACGTCTGGAAGGTGATTCATCTATTTTATAGCTGCACAATGTATCTTGTGTTCCTATAATATCTTTAAATTGATTTGCCTTGACCTGTATTGTAAAGGTGACATTTTCTTTGGAATCCACACTCTCTAGGGTGTATCTGTGGAATGCCTTATAATCTGTCCCATGATGACAGAATTTTACTTGCAGTTTACATAGGCTTTTTGACTGTATCTTTCATTCAATGCTATCACACTCTTATGGGTTCGGCAGGTGCCATGTTAACTGTAAGAATGAACACATATTAAAAAAATATTACAACCAATTAATCTGTTGGTCAGGATTGTACTCACAATTGATCAGTTGCTCCATTTGGATATTTTCCGTAAGACCCAAGTCCGTAGTTTTCTCTACTTATGGCCACTACGATGGCCACAACTATTGCAGGTAAACCTGAAACATAATGAAAATGTGACCTGAGTAAACACACAATCCTGAAATGCAGTTGTGTACACAACACTGGGGAACAGATGTACTTCAGTTTTGCTGCTAAAAGCAGTTACAATTTGTGACCAGTCTTTTTGTGACCAGTAACTTATTTTGCAAACCGACAAACATACAAACATTTTGTTGAGTAAAATAAGGATTTGGATTGAGTCAATTCAACCTACCTTATTGATAGTCATTGGGTATATTACAAATTGCAACTCCGTGTGATTGATCACAGAAACAGCGAAGGTGTCCTGAAAAGGCCTACAGACTGCCATGCTAAGACTGCTTCATCAAAGGAAACGGGCAGCTTTTTTTTTTTAAGTTTGCTTTTTTTAAAGTTTCATTGAGAGTTGTCAGCGGTCTCCTGGAATACTGCCTACTGCACCTGAAACTTTTACCCCAATTCACAAATGGTAAGTGGTCAAAAGGGGACCCCTTTCCTTTTACAAATAGGGTAACACCCCTACTTGGAAGTCTCTAACTTTTCAATATTTTGCAACGTGAATTCAGGTTGCAAAACATTAACACATATGTTACCGAGTCACAGGTTGGAAGGAATGCGCACAACATTCCCCTTCTAAATTGTGATTCAGTAACCATTTGGAATCCTATTTGAGAAGTCGGTAAAAGATTACTGACTCCTAAAATGTGATTCATACAACTCAAAGTTCTATTCTTCGGGTGCAAATACTCCTATTTTGCAATCCATAGTGTTTGCGACCACAAAAGAGGTTAGTACATCTGGCTCTAAATGCTTTATACTAGCATTAATTCCTTTTCATTTATATGCCCAGTAATCAATGTATGTGCATATGATCTGTTGAAAGGAACATAGAATCTACAAGTATTCTCATATGACTTTCAGAAAGCTATTGTCTTTATATTATTCGTTAAATGCAGTTTCAGAATCTGGTGATGACTAATCACATACTGAAACCAGAACAAAAATATGTATTAAAACATGTTACTTATGGATGCAAAAAAGTTTTTTTATTCTTCATCCCCTCCATGGATCCATCCATATTAAAATTTCTGCCTTTCAGAAGATATCTTTAGCTAAGTAAACAATGAAAATTGGTAATGCCACTTGTCACATGTTGATTTCAGGCTTATCTTTGATCCTATAGAGCATTCTTCTTCCTTTTAGGTAGGTTTGTGCTATAGAAATAGCACATACATCAATAGCACATTACTACTAGGCTACTAAACATTCATTGAATGATGGATCAATTCAGGGAAATACTCTGCATGCCTTTACCACGCATTTTTTATATATTTATTTATACATATAAACAATGTATTTGTAGGGGGAGGCCCCCCCCCGAACTTACCTTAAATGCGTGATAAAGGCATACCTTGTAAAAGCATATTCGTTCTAAAAATATGTGTGGTAAAAAATGTGTGGTAAAGGTACAACGTGGTAAAAACCTCGTTGTAAAGGCTGTTTCCCCTAAACATCAAGGGCAAAGGATTTTACGCTGAGACAGAGAGAGTGAAGGAGAGAGAGAGAGAGAGAGTGAAGGAGAGAGAGAGTGATAGAGAAAGAGAGAGAGAGAGAGAGAGAGAAAGAGAGACTATGATGGGCATAAAAATCCACTGGGAAAGAATTTAAGGAAAAAACTGTCATCCCAGGATAACGATGTTGTCATCATCCAACAAGGTTTCTCCATTAATTGTATTTATTTTGTGTTCATTTATTTATTAGTAGGTTTTTTTGTAGAGTGCCACAAACAGTAGCTGGTCATCTCTAAGCATGTGTGTCGAGCAGAGATATGTAAGCCTTATAATAAAATACACTTAGTTAAGAGGCGATGAACATTTCTTACGTGTCTATGGAGGTATTATACATGGTATTTTCTGGTTACGAGGATCTAGCATAAATGTTCAACAGAGTCCACCAAGGTGCAACTTGTTGATTTTAGTCACAGGCAGTGCTTAATTTGAGCGGGGGTTGCAGGTGGGGCACACTGGCACTCATTTTTGCAGACCAGGACTTGTTTTTCATTCATCAGACTTTGATTCAGAACAAGAGAGAGTAAGGCAGAAAAGGGGGAAGATTAAGACGGTGGGAAAAGGAGAAAGCAAGGATGAAAAAAATCAGCAGGAGGGAGATAAAGGGGCGGGAAGGTAGGGTGGAAGATGAGAGAGGATCAAGACTAGATAGCCTTGGTATTCAGCAACCTCCACATATAGCAGCAACAGCTGTGGGCGTCTGAGAAAAACTTTGTGCCCCGGAACTTATTTTACAAATGAAGCACTTGTCGTATGAGAAATATATGTGTAGCCCATTACATCTTTGGATTGCAGTCAGCCAGGACACGTTATGCTATGTTGTATGTTATGTTATAGCTTCTTGATATAGCACATGTGCACCACTGGTTTCTTGGTGCTGAAACCTGCTTTAAGAGTCAAGAGAGGCAGGGTTAGTAAGCAAAAGCGTGTTTGAACAATCAGGCCTCAAATGCATTTCTAAAAAGGCAGAATATCAGATTCAGTCTCAAGTGGAGTGGGAGAGAGTTCCGCTGAATCGGCGTACAGAAAGAAAAACTGTTTCCTCCCAAGGTCACTTTTGATAACCCCTGCACTGTGCGCACTCCAGTGTACATGCAATTTCCCATCTTTCTATTCCTTAGAATAAAACAGCCAACATGAGTTGTGTTTGTAGTGGTCATTGTTGGCCGCAGTTTTATTATGAATACATGCATATACTTTTGTCATCACTTACATGACCCTGGTCATAAATCATCATTGGTGAACTGTCATAATTCGGGTCACAAAGCATATGCTTTGTTTGTCATACACCTTATTTGCCATAAATCATATGTACATCACCAATTTTCAAATTGGACTGACAGTTCGTTGGTTAGTTCTTTTGCAGGCTTATCTCCTTTCTTGTCCCTTCTGGGTCATCTCATTGTTCGGTTGGATTTGCACGCTCTTTGTGTGGGGGGGGGTAGCTCCTCCCCGGAGTTAGGTCCCAACTCGCAACCTTGTTAGACTCTTTTGTGCCCTGCCGTCCGGCGGGGTCTGGGCTGCGAGTGCCGTCTCCGTTTGCTACCCCTTTTTTTGTTAGGCCAACTCACCCTGCCGTGAGGCATCCCAACATGAGTGGCCCTACTCCTACATACCGCCCTGTCGGTGTGTCTCCATAACCAACCATTGTACCCTTAATTCTTTGCCAAACCATCAGGAAGGCTAACGTCTTCCTGCGGCTCCCCCTCGCACCTTCCCTTTTTTTTTTTTGTTATTTGCAACCAGCCAGAGTCATGACGCCCCACAGGTTGTCCCAGAAATCGCGCATTCCGTCTTCTGACAGGTGGACACCGTCCCGCCCATAGAGTTCTTGGCGGCATGGGTGGATGAGCCCTTGCCTGATACTTTCCAAGCCATTGGTTTTGCAGAATTTGCTAACAGCAATGATCAGCTTTCTCCTTGAGTTTTCAACTGCCTTGTGTGATCACTCCATTCTGCTGATCAGCTCTGACCAAATGATGGCTGTACTCCCAAAAGACCTCGCCGCTTCCCTGAGGTGTCATGGAGGAGTGCCTTCCTCCCCCTTTGGGCCAGGTCGTTACCTCCCAGGTGGATTATCAAGATATCCAGGTGCCATGCTGTGTCCGCTTGCAGGTCCCTAAGGGTCGCTGGCAGATGGTCCCATCTCATCGCTGGTTGCCCCAGCCATCGGATGCACGTGCTGACCGGTCTTCCTGTCCGCTTGTGGCCCCCTCGTTGCCACTAAGACTGCATCCTGGATACGAAGGAATGGCCCACCACCCACACCAGGCGCGGTCTCTGTCCTGCTGAAGCAATGATCACAAATGTCAGACTGACTCTTGTGCTAGAGGCGGCGCCCCTTGCCCCAAAAGCAGCAGCCATTGTGTCTTTTAGCGGGTGGTTCTACAACAATTGGGGTCTCACGTAGGTCCTGTATGCCCGGGACCGCCATCTGCCTAATGCTTGTATCCCTGCCTCGGTCATCCTGTGTTGTGCTGCGGATGTTGCTGCCCCGATCCTGAACGAGTGAGAGCCAAAAGCCGCTGGGGGTAGCCCTGCTTTGTTGAGGGCCTGGCGCATCACAGCTGTGAACTGAAATTTGCTTAGGTGGCTCCCATCTCCATGCTTGAACAGAGGACCCTCTCCTGCTGGTCGCGCCACCATGTATGTAAGTAGGCAGCATACTGCGCAGTACCTCTGATCTTTGATGCATTGTAAATGCACTACCACCCCTTTGCCGGCCTGATCTGTCTTTGACCGCCTCAGGAGTAACTCCAACTCCGCTGTTTTGGGCTTGACATTGGCTGCCTGCAAGCAACGCCACGCTGGCACAGTCCTCCTGGGTGCTACTAGCTCGCTGAGGCAAAATGCCCCAAAGAATGAGGTGGAGAATGCAGCCTTAAAAAGATAGAGCTCGAAGGTGTCCCTTGTTATATCCCCAAGTGTGTCCAGTAGCTGACCCAATCTCGTGAAGTCTATTGGTCGCCTGCTGTCCGTCTTTACGCCCTCTGCGCACTTCCACCCTCTCATTGCTGCTTTGATGTAATGGGAAGCTGTGGGGTCATGTCCTATCCCGAGCTTTGTATAATGAGTCACTGCGGACAGATGGACTTGTGCCCACGATCTGGACTTTTTGCAGGTAAATGCCCAATGGATGAATCTCTCGACTGCCCTTTTTGTGTCGCCCAAGTTTCCCAGTGTCTGAATTCATCCTATTTGCATCACTGTCCCTGCATACCTTTTGTAGCACCTGGCAGCTTCCGGGGCGAAGGGGTTGGTTTACTAGCGCTGACAAGTCTATCCCGCCAGGCCACAAAGTTGAATCGGGAAGGGGGTCATTGCCTGCTCCGCCCTCTGGGCCAATTCCCATAATCTGCTCATCTGTGCTCGTGAAAGGGCATCCGCCACCTCGTTCTCCCCCCCTGGTACATGGCGTGCTTTCAGGTCTATGTTGCCCTCCAACTGCAATTTAGCCAATTGACGCATTAATCTCAGTGTGTCTGGGCACCTGCCAGAGCCTCTATTAATTGCTTGCACCACCCCTTTGTTGTCTGATCATAGTGTCAGCTTCATATTCCGTAATTCCTGTTTCCAGACTGTTAGGGCTACCACAATAAGAAATAGCTCAAGAAATGTAATGTTGTTGGTGATGCCCTGTTTGTGCCATCTGCTGGGCCATTGGCCCGCGCACCATTTGTTGCTTAGTATTGCCCCGAAACCTGTGCTGCCCGCTGCGTCCGTGAACAGGGCTATCTGTCTGGTTGCCACCCAGCCTTCTCTCCAGATCAAGACCCTGTTGAAGTCTGCCAGAAATGTGTCCCACATTAGCAGGTCCCACTTGACCCCTGCCCCCAGCCTGACATGGTGGTGTTTGAGGGTGAGCCCTGCT
Source organism: Calotriton arnoldi (assembly GCA_963921515.1). NCBI lineage: Eukaryota > Metazoa > Chordata > Amphibia > Caudata > Salamandridae > Calotriton > Calotriton arnoldi. The sequence continues at coordinate 200,172 of CAWUFW010014283.1, read as the reverse complement.
GTTAGCTGAGTTAAACGCCTAGCAAAAACCCTGCCCGCGGGAATGACCCTAGCTGCGAAATTTAGTTTGCCAATCAACCTCTGGAGGTCACGGAGTGTCGCCTTTACACGGCCACAGAGGCCCCTAATCTCCTCCCTGAACTCCCTCATTTTGTCTTCGGGGAGTCTGGACGTTCCTGCCACTGAGTCTAGCTCTATTCCCAGGAATGTGATTTTTGTCGCCGGGCTGTCAACGGGATCCCTAGTTCCCCCGTTAACTTTTGGAATGCTGACAGGGTGTCGCCGCACTCCGAAGACTCGGAGGGGCCTGTGAACAGGAAGTTGTCTAGATAGTGGAGTTTGCCTCCTGCGGGGTGCCTGTCATGCAGGGCCCATTTCAGAAAGGTGCTAAATTGTTCGAAGTACACGCAGGATACCCTGCACCCCATGGGCATGGCTTTATCAATATACAGGGCCCCTTCCCACTGGAACCCCAGAAGGTGGAAGCTTGATGGATGCACCGGAAGGAGGCGGAAGGCGGACTCTATGTCTGCCTTCGCCATGAGGGCCCCCTGGCCTGAAGCCCTAACTAGGTTGATGGACTCGTCGACTGTAGCATAGCCCACTGAGCAAGCTTCTGCGCTGATTCTGTTGTTTACTGATGTCCCCTCAGGAAAGGAGAGGTGGTGGATTAGACGGAACTGCCCCGGTTCTTTCTTGGGAACTACCCCTAGGGGAGAGATTACCAAGCCTTTCTGCATATGAGGAGACAGGGGGCCCTCTATCCTACCTAATGATTTCTCTTTCTCCAGTTTTTTGCTGACTACCTCTGGGTGTTGTAGCGCTGATTTAAAAAATGTTGCGCCGCCTAGTGGGAGGGGGCCCTCATATGGTATAATAAACCCTTCCTCAAAGCCTTGCACTAGTACTGCAGCGTCTGTCTTGTTGTGATATTTGTTGGCTAGCTTATGGAGCTGTTGAGTGTTGATGGGGGACCTGGCTAACCTGTAGTTGTGTACTCCCTTCGGCCCCCCCTCACTTTTCTTGACTGGCTCACTGCTTCTTTTTCTTCTTTTTCTTGTCCCCTCTGTGCTCTTTCTTGCGTCTGCACCCTGCTGCCGGGTGCCCTCTGCCACACGTGGAGCATATGTGCTGACATTTTTAGGACGCCCCCCCAGGTGCATTCATTGGAATCGTATTTCCAGCATATTGCTGCTGGCCCGCTGGGGGTTTCCATGTGTTAAATGCTTTGGGCTTCTGAAATGTCCTACCCTTCCCTTTGTAAAAGGAACCCCGAAAGGGCTGCTCGCTCTTCCCTGCCCATGACTTGACCTCCTTAGCTACCATCATTGTGTGTATAAAACTAGACACATCTTCCTTGTTCCATTCCATTACTGGGTGTGTCTGCATCTTTAATCGGAAACCTTTGTCATATTCTAGCCATGCATCCCCAGGGAATTGCCTTTGTACCCTATGGATGTTGGCCTCGTATAGCCATAGATAGGCTGCGCAGCGCGGGAACTTCTACACAATTATGCATGCCATTATTCTAAATGCATCAAGCCAGTTATCAAAATTTCTTTCTTTCCGTTCCCTTCTCCTTTCCCTTCTTTCCTCATCTTTCTTGTCACACACTGTCAGGTCCAGGCCGTCTAATTGGATCTCCAACAGTGTGAAAATGTTGATAAATTCCTTCCTCCATATCCTTTACTTTACTGCTAGCGGGATAAGGCTTGCTAGCCCTGTGGCCCTCGTGGTCATAGATGCCGGGCCAGGTGAAGGCCTAGTGTATGCTTCTGGTGCCAGGGCTGTTCTGGCCAGGTCGCTTGCTGTGCTTGCACTGCCCCATGCTGCTACGGGGACCCTAGTTCCACTCGTGCCTCCTGTGTGACCTGTCCCATCAAGCGCTCCTGTCGCGTGCAGCCAGGGTCTATCAAATGCCAAGGCAACCCAGATACTTCCCTTTGTGTTTGGGACCCCGCTATCCCCAACCCCTGTGTGCCCAGACCCTTAAGCAACAGTGGTACCATTGATTTTAAGCATTCCTGAACTATGGAACCAATATGCTCACCCCTTGTTGCTGCGTCGCTGGTCCCACTGCTTGGTCCTGCCGTCGCCGGATTGGCTACAGGCGGCAGGTTCTTCCTCTGGCACGCCTTCCTAGGTGCCACTGTTCCTGGTGGTTTGGTTACCGCCTTCCGTCTCCTCTTGGGTGCTGGCATGCCGGCGTTATCGGGCTGCTGATTGCTTGGCCCTTCTCCAGCGTCGTGTGCTAAGTGGGACTGCAGCCATCTGGTCCCATGGACCTCCGATGCTGCCCGAATTTTTCTCAGCAACTCTCCCAGGTCCTCTGGTTGCCCGTGACCGCCTTGGACTTCCATTGCGTGTGCGGGGGGCTGCCGCTCTCCTTATACACCAAGCCTACCAAATTTGCGCCTGGCGCAGTCTGTGTGCCAGCACTCCCACCCTTTTTCCCTAGCAAGGTGCTGCCACTGTTCCTTATGCACCAAGAGTTTTGTGATATATTAGCCTGTGGCTCACCAAAGTTTGCCTCTCCTCCTGTTAGTCTTTGTAGCAGTTTTCTTCAACTGCTGTCTTTCTTTGAGTAATTACGATGCTTTTTTTCCAGAAACCGGAATGCTGTCCTCCTGTTACACTTCCGGCTGCCCCCTCTGCTTGCCTTTCGAGATTCTTTAATTATAGATTATAAATACTGATCTTGCCCGATCGCGGGCATGTCCCTGGCCGTGCTGCTGCTCCCCAGTCGTTGGAGGTGTCACCCTCTGGGCGCTGCACGTGCACGCGCCTCCCAGCTCAACTGCCGATTTAAAGACTTTGCTGGGGCTCGATCCAGCTCTGTTAATATTTGCTTAGCATAAACCAAAGAGTCTGCAGAACAGTTCTTTCGAGTCACACTGTGCAGTGGCGAACCATGAACCTTTGGGGTCTCAAGAACGGTCGCTTGCCCACTCCAAATTCAGCTTTCCCAGCTGCACTCAAAGCATCAGGTCGGCGGACCTTTACTTCTTTCACTTCCCAGGCAGAGCGCTGCCAGTGCACGCTTCAACCCCCGCCCCCAAAAGCCCCCCAGCCGCACTAGCGCTGTGGACCGCCGACCACGCGTCCGCTGGGCTTACCACATCTTACTGCAGCCGGGTGGGGGGGGGCGCCGTTGCCTCTGGGATGCGGGCGGGGAACAACAAAATCAAATTTCTTCCCGTTCCTTCGTGGGATTCCTCCGCCCGCGGGACGCACCACCGAGAGGGAGGGGCGAGCCCGGGCACTTCCTGGTCTGTCCTCCGGCTCCTCGGCGTGTTCAGGCGAATTTCCCTCAGCCACGCTGGACTTCAGCTGCTTTCGGTGGGGGCTGCGCTTCTCCCGGGTGGAGCAAGTTCGCTCGTCTCAACGTTGTTCCGGCCAGCCACTCGACACGCACAGGTACCGGACCGGTGTGGGCCCAGAGGGAGAGCACACCACGAGACCAGCAGACCTTACGATTCCCCAGGGGCGGCGGGGATTGCCGAGCCGCACCTGACCTTGGGTCAAAGCCGGCACCCAGGTCACGGTCCTTCGAGGGTGCAGTGGGCCAGTGGTGGCGGCAGGATGGGAGGGGGCAGGATCTCGTGCTCCGGTGGCAACGACGGTGCAGCTCACCAGGAGCGGCTCCCCAGGTCTCCCGCTGCTGAAGGGTTCAAGAAGGGGTTCCCTTGCAGAGCTTTGCCTCTTCCAACTCGTTCCAGGAGTTCCCGCTCAGAGCTTCGCCTTTCCACACATACAGATACACAAAAAGCCCGTCCTGCGCCGCTCCCCCGGTCACCCGCTCACGATGATAGGAGCTACCTGGGTGAGCGGCGGCTTATATTCCCCCCTCCACACTTTCCCGCCTTGCTGGCGGTGTCCCCCCATTGGGGGGTTTGTACCTCGCCAGGATCCCCCATTGGACGGGGGATTGGCACCTCTCTGGCACCCGTGGGGGGGGGCGCGGGGCTACCGTTCTGCTTTTAGGCACTCTAGGGCGCCCAGAACCGGATCCTTCCAGGGCTCGGCATCGGTAATGCGCCGGCCCTCGAGGCCCCCTTCGGGGGCGGCCTCTGTGAAAATGTCGGTATTAACAGAAGAAGTGCATGGGCGGAGCAGACTGAAAAAATGTGTGTATCTCTTGACTCTACTTGAGACTAAAGCAGGTGCCCGATAATGAATGTTCAGGATCTTGAAATGAATCTTATATTTTATGGGGAGCCAGAGAAGTTGTTTCAATAAGGGGGAAACATGGGCTTTTCTAGGTGAATTAAAAATTCGTTGCACTGCAGGGAAATTTTAAACAATCTGCAGCCATTTTAGTTCTTTGGCTGGCCCAGAAGTTGGCTAATCCAGTTGCAGATTTTAGAGCATCACTGAAAAGGTATAGTGCAATTTTCTTACTCTGTCTAAGCAGAAATATGAATTGGGGGAATACTGAGGAGATGTGTGTGCATAGGATGTTTTCCATTAATGATCATTCCCAGGCTTTTAACAGGAGATTTTGGAATAGTCGACATTTGCATTTCAGATGGCCAGTACATGTTAGAACTTAGGCCTATTTTGATATACAAGACCATGAACTCGTTTTTTCTGCATTAAGTTTAAGGAGGTTTGCACCCATCCAAAACTAACTATACTGAACAATATTCTGAAAAGGCAGTTGGAGTTCAAGCCGCACCAGTATTTGCAAATCATCTGCTTACATTTATAGCTTGCAGCACATAAAAGCACAGTTGCACTTTTCGTCACGTGGTCTCAGGTCTTAACAAGTTTTCTAATTTGTAGATAAATGTGACATGAACAGGTGAAAGGTTTTCCAGAGTCGCGAACCAGCACCTCACATTGTTGAAGTTTTAAGTGAGCAGAGAAAGACACATTATGTGTCAACTGTTGGGTCTGTGTTTGACCTCCGTGTCAAGCATTACAATCCCAGCAGTTACACTCATCCGTTGGTTCAGTGGGGAATCAATAAGAACAGTGTGACTAAGTTGGTAACAAAAAGCTGTTTGTAGAAACCCCGGTGTGATTTAGAATCACTTATGATGTTATAAATCACATTTTCATTAGGCAACAATAGTTAATTTAAATAAAAGTAATACACAAGGTGACTGTCACTGCCTCCCACAATGCTGTTAGTCCTGCTGACCTGCTACTGCTCCTCAGAGTACAATCCGAGTGTCAGCACTGGCAGGTGTGTCGCACGAAAGAGTCTGGATTTTTGGATAAGTGAGGGTCCTGCCACTAGTGCTTACCTCCTTATGCAGTGTCCAACATGCCTACAGGTAAGTAGCCCTGTCCTCTCTTCAGGGATTAAAACTGGCCCCAGGCAACGTGCCTTCTCACTAACTAGTTGTCAACGACAGTGGCCTCCTGAGCAAGGCACAATTACTGACACATTCCATGCATGGGAAACCAGCTTTGCCTCTAACCTGCACTAAAAACCACCTATGGTGCTGGTAGCTACACATGCACAGTGGATAGTGCTGGGGCACAGTACTTCCTGTGCAGAATTTGCAAGACAAACTGATCTAGTAAGATTTCCTCTGTATGGTGAAAGCACAATTTTTTGGCACTGTCTTTACCCTTTCAGTCTTAACTTTAAATTCTTTAGCATACAGGCTTCTGAAATGTCAATGTATGATTAAGTTATACATACCCCATCCAAAGATGCAGAACTTGAGGATATACTTCCGTACATAGGTGTTAAAGACCTTGACTAGTGCAAGGTACATGTGAAAGGCTTCAAGAGCCATCCAAGTGAATGTTACCAAGAGAAAGTAATGAAGAAATACAGCAACAGATATGCAAAGGCCTGGTACGTTGTTGTACAAAGCAATCCAGGAATCCAGCAAGAAGGTTAGGTTCAAACAAAGCAAGGCAGCACACAGTTGGATCAGAATCTGGGATGGGTAATCCCTTCGAATTTTCCTGAAAATGAAGATGCAAGACATTGGTCAGATTCTGAAGTTCTCAAATTACTATGAAAACAATAACTTAACTCAAACATGTATTTTATTGAGGGCAACAAGTTTGATAGAGGATTCTGATTTTGAGATGATTTTTTATGGCTATTTCATTCGATCCTCTTGATGATAGATGCTACTTTTATTTTGTTCACTTAATAAAAATCATCACCAAATTTCATTCTTAATTACCTTATTCAGTCTTGTTTAAAAAAAAAAATTAGACCCAATCATTTAAAAGTTTACATTAAAACTCATTAAATCACAACATTTTGATTTAAGAAAATCAGCATACATTGCTAAAAAATGCTCACATAATGCAAAAGTAATGTATCCTAGATTTGCATCCCTCGCAATAGTGGGCTGTTCATGTCAAAGGTTGGGTTGGATTTTCTCAGCCTAGAACCTTGTCATTTTACAAACCCTGAATCAAATAATGCCAGGATTAAATCCATCTGTGGACTGACCTATCCACAATAATACAGAACTTGCAGCACAATCTCCAAATGATGACACTTTACGTACCGTGAGGATTGACAGAACCAATTTCCATACCATGAAAGTCATATGGTCAGGTGGCAAAAATTCTATTAAAGACTATTTCCAACAGTTCAACATAACTTTATGAGTAGTAACAATGATGCAAAGGTTATTCTATGTCACTCCGGTGAACCAGACTTATGGCCTGGTTACGAGTTTGGCAGTCCTCCCGCCGAGCACCATGCCTGCACTCCGCGGGAGGACGGCCAAACCCTTACACACACCGCCTGCCAGACTAGGACTTTCATCCTGGTCTGTTGGGCGGTGCTTGGCGGTCCCACAGCGGTGCCTTTCTAAGGCTCATATGTGAGCCTTAGAAAGGCACTGCCCCAGACCACCAAAGCACGTGCCATGTTGTGCAGTCCATGCCGTGCAGAAACTGTGGTGCATACATACAGGGGGCACAACATGTGCCCGTCTGCATGCACCCCGAGGTCCAGAGGCAACATGGGGCCCTGTAAGGGCCACCTGAGTTGCCTCTCTGCCACCTTCACCGCCATGGATATGATGGCGGGGAGGCAACTTGTAATATGCCTGTGCGCAGCAGCACCACCAGCATATTGCAGCCTCTGACTGCTGCAACACCACTGCAGGATCACGGATCCTCGGCAGTTACAGTGGTCCTGTGGCGGTCCGACTGCTGCAGTCGTAATACTGCGGGCAGGCCCACTGTGCGACGGTGGCCGGACCGACACCACGGATTCGGCGGTCCAATGGACCGCTGAACGCATAATCGGCCCTTAAGTACACTTTGTTTCGCAAATCAAAACAGGACTCGATTAATTCAAGGGTTGTGCAATGTCTATATTGGAAGAGTGGTTCAATTTACCTATATTCAGTCCTATTCAGTTTCAAACAATCTACAGAGTGCTGTTACTGTTCCATTTATCTAGTTCCTTAAATGCCTCTGTGCAGTCTACTCGCATGCCTCATATGGGTGGCCCGTCACCCTTGGATTAGTTGGAGCACGCTGACACTCCCTTATGACCTCGGAGGCTTTGGAGTCCATGATCTATATCTCTATTACTTTATAGCTCAAGCCATTTTGCTTACGTCTGGTATCATCCTGGTGCTAGACTACAGTACCTTAAGCCGGAATGAACACAGGCTCTCCCTTTGACCCTCTCTACAATACCCCGGGGTTAACTAGAAACCCTTCGGAAATACATACGGTCCCCACCACACATTGGGCATGGATCAAGCTCCTCCGCTGTTTGGGCTATGATACTTTACATTCCCCACATATCCCTCGTTTCAACAACTCCTGGCTTCCACTGACTCATGAGAGCTTGACCCAGCGCACACTTGTAACACATCATCTACATACTGTGGGTGACCTATTCACAAACTCTACTCTGCAATCTATCTCTGCCCTGACAGAGGGGCATAACACAACACACATGGACAGGTTCCTGTTACATTGATTACAGAGCACTTTACGTGCCGTCCTTCCTTCTTACCCCTCAGAACCACAGGACTCCCTCCCCTCACGTTAATTATTACCACTTCAGACAATGTTCACTTGAAATCCCACTTATATTATACTTCCTTGCAATTGAGACCTATCGGAATGGAAAAGGCGAGGGCTGCTTGGGAGGGAGATCTGGGATACCCCCTTCCCAACAAAACGTGGTACTACTGTTGCGGACAAACCAAACTGATTTCCAATAATCACCATCATAAATTGCTTCACTTTAAATACTTACACCATGCGTACACAACTCCCAAAGCCTTGGCCATACTAGATCCAACTAGATCACACCGCTGTCCTAAATGCGCCGTGGAACATGCCGATTTTGTTCATCTCGCTTGGAATTGTGCTCCGATAGTCACTTTCTGGGAAACTGTACATTCTGTATTATCTCACATGATGGAGCAAACACTTACTTCTGACCCGCTATTGGCCCTCCTTGGATATGTTAAGCATATACCTGTCGGCATAAGTCGTTTCACAGCTATTGCGTTGTCACTAGCCAAACAACAGGTGGCCCTCCATTGGGGAAGCAGCATATATCCTACTGAAGCAGCTTGGTTGCATGATCTGTCCTTTTATGATACTATTAGTGAACTTTATGCCACACTGCAGCCTCCGACTTCGCAGCCGAATGACATATGGCAGCGGCTCAGACTATTTATTGATGCTGGCTCCCGATACTAAAGATGACGAGGAAAGGGACATTACATCTTCATGACGATGTTGAAGTGTTCTCCTTTTTATTCTTCAATTTCCTTTTTGTATTCTTTAATATTTTTGTTCCCAACTCATTAGTCTTCTGTTGTTATCTAACTTACTTTAGGTTCATTTCCTACTCTCATATGCACTTAGCCCCTGACATTCTCCCTCCAAACTCCACTTCCTGCCACTCTTTCTCCTTCTTACTTATGGATCCCTGATGCAAACTTTCTTTCTTATCCTTTTTGGGATATAGTTCAAACTGTCATGATTGCACAATTGTTTCCAAATCTGCATCTTCTGTGTTCTTTTTATTCCTTTAAAAAAAATTATTTAAATAAAGTTTTAAAAGAATCATGTTCCTTAAATGCTAAATCCAAGCATTTAACCGAGCAACAGATATGTTGGCAGTCAATATCCTCTAGACTTGTGGTTATTACTTTTTCAACCGTACAAATGCCCAGTCTAACATAACATGGTTGCAACATTTTCTACAAAGGTTCAAGATTTGGGCATATACAAACGATGAGCACCAAAGATTCGAAACTGTAGCCACAACCTCTGCAGCATTTGCAAATCTTGTTGCTTAGCAAACTCAATCCATATTTGACTGTTGCGATTGGAACTAACAGAAACCTGAGCCTCATTAACCTGGATCTGAGGAAATGTTTCATCCTCTTGATGGATCTTCACCACAAATTGCCCAAAGATTTCTTGCTCCACCTGTTAACAATTTTGTACAATTTTGTCAAGTGTATTGGAAATTGACCTAACGGTACAAGGGCTAAAGGTTTAGTGTGGACAGGTTACAGATTTTTTCATTTAAATTTTAATAGGACTTGATTATTTATATAAATTTCCAAAATGCTCATTTGAACCACACCCAAATTTGGCATGCCTTTAGAGTATATTCTGATGTAAAGTTATTTGAATAAATAGTGAAGTTCTGTTAAATTGTTTTCCATATTAAAAAATAGGTAGGCCCTTACCATGAATATCTTGGCGCACTGTAAATTTATGTTATGTTAAAAGGATTTATAGAGTGCTTGTTTAGCCGGAGGTGTCTTGGCGCTAATAGCTTTTATTTTAGAAAAATCCAGAAAAGAGACCATTCATTAACACTATCAAACTATTACAGATGTTTTTAAAAGTACTCCACAATTCTAACTATGATAGAAGGGAAAATGAACGACTGCGTGTGCTGTAGGAAATGGAAAAATATGAACACACCGCAGACTATATAAAACATACAGAAAATGTAAAACACGAGAACATAGAACAACAACAAACACAAATAGAAAATACACAGCTGTACATGGTTAAAATCCAGTTTAGACCCAAATCTTTCGCTGACAACAGTAAGGAGAAAAGTTCACTTGTGGACACAATGGGATAAGTAACTTGAAAGGGTTTCAGTTAAAGGCCAACTCGTATTTAGCAATCATGAAAATATTTATAGGCTTGGCACACAATATCACAGTCACGCACTCGGAGCTTCCAAACAGATTGTAACCCGATTAGACAATGGCTCCAGGGAAATTAAATTAGCTTAGAACACATGGAGGTCTTAGGTGCACAATGATAAAAGCACACACTCCACCTAAACTACATTTACCGCAAATACTCATGTATTCACGAGCAGAAGAATGCTTTGTTTGTTAAGCATTGCTGTAAGTGCAATAAAGAATGTGTAGAGGATTAGGTCAGAGTTTGGGGTCATAGGGTCACAGGTCTTTGAGGTTTATTAGATTTAACACATTTTAAAGAGGAGCTCAAACAGCAGCTAATTTTAAAGAAGGGGAATCAAGCACTACAGAAATCATTTATTTTTTTCTTTCATTGACAAGGGTACGGTGTGACTCCAGTAACACCTAGATAATGAAAGCGCAGAGACTGTCTTCCTTTACATCTGATCATAGTAGATCTTTCTGCAGCCTTCAACACCATCTTCCACCCCATCCCTATCCAATGACTGCACAAATCTGGCATCCAAAGTCCTTCACTTCACTGTATTTAATCATTCCTGAAAGGCCGCACCCAGCAGTCACTCTGCATGGCCCCCTTCCCCTTGGATGCCGTCAACCTTATCTGCCCATTTATTACAGGGATACTCAGTCAGCTCCACTCTGTTCAACGCTTACATGACCCCACTCACCAGCATCATCTGTGCCCCTGGAATCAACATCGTATCGTATGCTGACAACACCCAACTGAATGACTCCACAATACGCCAAATACCCAGATCAATTTCCCTGCCTGCATGACCGAAGACGCCAGATGGGTAAAAACCAACTGCCTAAAGCTCAATGCAGACAAGACAGAAGCAGTAATCCTCAGCAAAGACACCTCTCTCTGGGACCCCAACTGGTGGCCTGCCAAACTCAGACCCACACACCTCCTGGAATCCTATGCAAAGAACCTTGGAATAGTAATTGGCAAACAACTCACCATGACCGACCAAGTGATTGCAATCTCCATCTCCAGCTTCCACACACTCAAGATGCTCAAGAAGATTTTCAAATGGCTCCCCACCAACACTCACACAACCATCACCGAAGCCCAAATCATCAGCAAGGTGGACTTCGACAACGCACTCTATGCTGGAATCAACGCTCAGAAAACTCCAGACTATATAAACATCTGTAGCCAAGCTCAGCCTCAACCTCCCACCCCGCAATCACATCACCCTGAACCTCAAAGAGATCCACTGGCTCCCATTCGACAAACAAGCACTCTTCAAACCCCTCACTCAGACATACAAAGCTTTACACATGATTGGCCCCATGTACCTCAACAACTGCATAAACTTCCATAAACCTACCAGACACCTCTGCTCAATTGAACTTCTACTCCTACTCCCCCAGCATACTCAGAACCAGATCCGGCAGACGCGTCTTCTGCTACCTCGCTCCTAAAGCCTGGAACAACCTGGCTCTTCCCCCTGGCTCAGCCCATACAGCTCCTGCTTCACTGCTAATGTACCCTCCTGAGTGAGTTATGCACACTACAAATACATATAACATAACATAACATGGAGGAAAAATATATGAATGCAGAAGTACAATCAACTACAGTTCAGTTGTTTGTTCATTAAATGTGGGAGAAAATGTTTTGTTTGTGAAAAAAATGCATTTTTATTGTTACAGATCTATCTATTGTGACCATTTTAAATGAGCGCTTTCTTTTGTGTTCTGGGGGTTAGTGTCACCAAGGTGGTTTTTGGTTTGTCTACATTCCATGGAATTTTATTCCAGAACCTGTAAATTTTGGGATATGTGTTAGTATTATGGCACATTAATAGCTGTACAATATTCCTTTCTTATCTTCCAAGAGTCAATTAACGGTATGGTACCAGAATGTTGAGTTTTAAATAATGTGCTACCTAAAAAATATTGTAGCACAAGTATTGATAACCAAAATATTGACATGGTAAGTATATTTAGGTATGCATAGCTGTGCAAATTTACTATGCCTAGCTCCATGTGTATGTACCTTGAAGAGATGTACATATCTTCAAGGTATCTATGTGTGGACTTAACTCCACATATATGTACCTTGAAGATTTATACTTTTTTAAGGAATGCATATGTAAAATATACTTAATAAGCATAGATAAACATTTTAATTTACATTTAATGATTCAGTTTAAAAGAGAGAGAGAGAGGAGTCAGGGTTTTGCATGGTCCCCTATTCAAGGTCACTGCCCCCCCTTTTAAATGTGCTTTCTCTTCTTGGCCCTAGCCTTCTCCTGTTCTTCAAGAAGAAAGACGGAGAAACATTCTCCATGGGGAAAATTATATTTATGGAGAGAAGAAATCTTCTCACAGCAGTGTTGATTCTTCTTCTTTGTCCTAGAACCTCCTTTATTGATGTCTTTAATAGACAAGGAGGTTTGCCTTCTCCTCAGCATTCACCAGTGAACTCTCTTCATGTTCTTCCTTGCTGTCTCCTGATTAAGAGGAGGAGAATTGGGTTTCTTGAGTGATTCCTCGACTCCCAGAGGAAAATATATCCAGAAGTAGTTACATACAGTGAATTAAAATCTTTTATCCAATATACAATGGCCTGTGGAAGACAAACAACTGTACACTAGTGGAGAATGGTTTTGTCAGTTCCCGAGACTGACTAACCCAAAATCTGAGAATTATGCTGTATATGCCTAACAATCTCTAAATGAAGATTTCCAAGCATTATCTACAAATATTGAAGAGGGAGAAGATTGTTTTCAGCCGCTTGCCCAGATGGAAGTTCAAGTGAATTCTTTTCAGACATGGTGTTTGCTAATCCCAGAGCTTCTGAGATGTGTCTGAGGGGTTGTGGCTACCTATTCTCATTTACATTTGAGAGGGGGGAAAGTGGATGCTTCCCAAAAGAACTGTTTTCTAAGCATGCCTTTTTCTGCAATCAAGCTTTAAGTACACGAGTTGGAGGCAGTTCTTCACAAATCCTTCAAGAGCCAGAAACACACAAAGCCTTTCTGTCACAAGTTTAGGTCTTTTGAAAAAAAGTTAAAGAACTCTTGAGAGAAGCCGTCATAGGAAATATAACCCCTATTCAACCCAAGAACACCCAGAACAATGATTCCTCTGATCAAATCTCATGGGGAAAAGGGACTTCAAAACAGTGCCTTGGTCTACTCTACAATAGTAGAAGATTAATTCATAGTGGGAGCTTCAGGATCAATGGAACAAACTAATTACAGACAGATAAGTACTGTAACTTATCTTGAGAGGCTGCATGGTGGACTTTTTCTGTCCCTTCCAGATTCTTCTTTCATCCAGACTCTCAAGGTCCAAGGATCCTTTAAAGAGAAAATCTTTACAGACCAATATCACATCGCTTCTTCTGAAAAGAGCCATCCTTCTAGTCTTGCTTCAGAAGAGAGGGTCGGGTTGTGCTTATTGGTTTTCCTTGAGCTGAATTTGTCAAGGAGTAGAGACTTATAATAGATTTAAAGTCCCTCAACAAATGAATTCTAGCTATCTATTTCAATATGAACTCCCTTCAGCATGTTATTCCCCTAATATTGAAAGGGAATTTTCTGACCCATATTATCTTCATATTCTGATCGGATTATCACATCTGAAGTACCCCAGGATTGTGGTGGGAGATCAGCACCAGCAGTTTTAAGTCCTTCTGTTTATGTTGGAAACAGCTCAGATGGTATTTATAAAGGTTTTTGCTCCAGTGATGTCTCTACTTCAGAACCAGAGCATCAGAGTCCATCCTTATTTGGAAGATGTTCTAATTCAACCCCCTCACATGTGGAAACCTTACGGAATTCCAGGATTGTGACACGAGCTCCTCAGTAGTTTGGATTGCTATTCAATGTTGCCAAAACCCAGCGAATGGAGTATAGAGGGGCCTGGATATGGACCTGGTTCAAGATAGACCTGGACAAGGTATATGAAGCATGTTTTACCTATCATTAAAAAGAGAAGCATCAGAAAGGTAATGGGTTCACATGGAGACAGATATGGTAAGTATTCTTGTTTAATACATGTATTTCTATTTTGTATTTCTCATCTATAAGGCACAGTATAGTTGTGGTTTCCTGCCTTTTTGTACTTACGTTTAGGCAGAAACCCTCTTTATAATACCTTGGGCTTGCATGCACCTGGGCAAGACTGCCCTACACATTCTTCAGCATTGGTTTCCTGCCTTGGAGTGTTACGAGACTCACATCTCAGTTAACCACAAAATTCAAGCTCATCAGAGTGGGTGGCATGATCGGGACTGCGGCATTCCTGCACGCACTGCATACTGAGCCCCCTTGTCGTACTGGATTTATAGCCATGCCCCAACACAGACTGTCCTGACCCCTCCTTGTTCGAATAGGTCATGGCAGACTTAGGGATGTGCGTCCCCCTACCTCGGACAACCTGTATAGGGGAATCTGATTACATGGATAATACCTTATGGTTATATGCTGATGATCTGTACTGTATTGATGTTACTGGCTGTCAGGTACTGAAAGTGTGGCATCATTCACTTGTGTAAATCCACTGTGTTAGTTCCTGGGCCCGGCATTGGTCCTGGCCTGATTGTTGATAATGTTTCATGTTTTAAAATCAATAAATATATGAAAGAAAACAAAATCTGTGATGGTCGCTGATTTCATTAACTCTCCAACAAGGGACTCTTTTCTTTTTCAGATCCAAAGATTCTGACAATGGATGTCAGCAGCATGGGTTGGTCTTGGGGTTCTAATCAACTCAGGGTCTTTGGTCAGCACAGGAGAGACTACAGTCTGCTAACTGAAAAAAACATAGCAGTTGGGTGAGCACTTCAGTATTTTTGCAGTTAAACATGGGTGCAGTTCTTAAAGTTTGTATAGACAATATGGTCACCAACGATTCTGTAAATTACCAGACTGAGAGGAGGTCACAAAACCTAAACCGGTAGGCTCTCCAGATTTGCTCTTGGGCAAAAGAGAATCTTCTTTCTGTCAAAGAGGTTTTGTCAATTGGTTTCACAATGTTGAGGCAGATCGACTGAGTCAAATTTCCCCCTGTTCACAGGACACTGTTCTCAATCCTCCTAGATTCTAGAAAGGTTTCTTAAGGTTCAGATTTGTTTGGCAAATACCACTTCCTCAGTATTTTCCAAGATTTTCGGATCCCATAGCAGTAAGAACAGATGTTCTCCTGAACCCTTGGTTGAAATTTCTTCTGTATGCCTGTTCCCTACTTCCTCTTAGTCCCAGAGTTCAGACAGAAGCAGCACACATAATGATGGTTTTCTTTATTGGTAAAGGACAACATGTTTCCTTTTTTGTTTTCTGTCTCCAAACAATAAGAGCAGATTTGGGTTCTTCCTCTGCCCCTCTCCCATTATGGCAGCCTGCCATCATCTGCATCTGTTGGTTTGGAGGTTGAAAGCAGGTTGAGAGGTGAGGGTAAAGGTCTCCCAGTTTCTCTCTGTATTCAAACTTTTAGAAGAAAATCAACAAAGAAGTCATGTAATGAACGTTGGGCTTCTTTTGACCAATGATATCATGCAAGTGCTTTTTTCACAGTCAGTTGCCCATCTGAGAATACTGCGCAATTTTTGTAGCACAGCTTTAAAAACTATTTGTCTGTTTCTACTCTGAAGCTACAGTGGTCAGCGATTAGAGCTTTCAGGGCTCCTTGCAGTGGCCTTGTGGAATATTTAATTTTCAAGCTGTTAAGACCAAGGAGTTGGGATTTGTATCCATCTTGGGATCTGCCCTTGATTTTAACCTTTTTACAAAAATCAACTTTTGTGCCTTTAGATGAAGCTACAATAAAGTTTTGGACTCTCACAAAACTCTTTCTAGTTGGTATCACCACAGCAAGAAGGATCAGTGAGTTGGGGTCTTTTCTTAGTAGACATTCATATTTAAGGATATATTTGGATTGGGGCCAATATCAATTTGGCCTTCCATAAGAAACAGGAAGTATGCATTCCATTTTTTTAACAAACCCCACCTCAGAAGAGAGGCTAGGCTTCACCTTTTAGATGTGGTAAGAACAATGAAGATTCAGTTATACAGGTCTGCAGAATATAGGCAGTTGGTTTGTTCATTAATTTTGGCATAGCTATGAGAGGTTATACGTCTCTCAAATCTCCTGTGCATTAACAGATTAAGAAAGTAAGCTTCTTAGCATATTAAGATTCAGGCGGAGATTTTCCGGAATCAGTTCAGTGTTGCTCTACCGGGCAAAATGTCTGCTTTATGGGCAGAGTGGGCTGGTGTCTCCATAGGTGATATATGTAAGGGTGGAACTTGGGCTGCTTCTTCCAAATGTATTTCACACAACAGGGTAAATCAGACCCCAGGAGATGAATTGTGTCTTGATACAGAAGTACGTTTTAAAGCAACGTTTTCATAAATTTGCATTTCTATCTTTAAATGTTGAGAGTGCTATAATAAAGATTGTTTCAGATTGGCACTCCTTACTTTTTGGTGTGGTATGCCTTAAGTTGGGGGTAACTCAGATCGTGATGAAGGCATACTGTGTGGGCATATCCTCAGTTAAGTATGAAATGGAATGAGAACGAAGATGTGGAGATAATCTCCATATTACTCACTGAACATCATTACTCCTCATTCCAGTACTTTCAACTCTTTCCCCTTCCCTTCCTAGGGGCCTTCACGAATGATCTGATGGAAGGCCTTTATTAATCATGAAGTGGTAAAGATGGAAATAGATTTCATTGGAGAGGGATGGATTGTGTAAGGCATGGGAACTCGTAAACATTTACCCAGGGGCCGCAAAGTACTGTCTGTGGCATGCCCCAGGGCCGCACCAATGGCAGCAATTTATTTCTTACATTTTTATTCCGGAGTTTTATATAGCGCTAACTCGACGCGAAAGTATCAAAGCGCTTTACATGAGCACCAGTTTCGTTATAGACGGACACATTCATTTTGTTAGGCACCTGGAGATTAAGTGATTTGCCCAGAATCACAGGATGTTGAGCGTCCCTGCCGAGACTCGAATCAGGTTTCCCAGCTTCGAGGTCGACCGCTCTAGCTGTTCGGCGACATCCTCTCCCCAATGCGAGCGTCGGGGTGATGAAAGGTGGGTAGAGGGAGAAGCGAAGCAGATGATGGTGTGGACAACAAACTGAGCCTTCACGTGACTTCTGTCTGCCACCAACGCTCTATTCTCATGCACCAAGGATTAAAGTCAAAGCATTAACTTCTAATGTAAAACGTGAGAAGGAAAGAGATATTCATCTGTTGGCTGAATTGCAAAATGTGAAACCAGAAATCCTGGTAGCAGTCCTGGCTTCCCCACTTGATGAAATCGTGTGATCCTAGGCAATTGGTTAATTTCACTTTGCCTCCTATTTCTTCATTACCACGTATGAGAGCCCCTTAAAATATAGAGTTCAGGATGTGTGCTGTACAAAACCTTCTCTTGTGTGTTATTTAATAAACTATAATTTTGTTCCAATTACATAACAACCAAGGCTATACAAAAGGTGCACCTGACAAATGACTAACCTCTTGGTTCACTAATGGCATTGTTTTCAGAATGGTGGGCGGCATGAATGTTGCTAAGCTCATGTTTGAAAACTATCACTGCTAATAAATGCCTCCCAAAGCAGTGATATAATCTGATCTACTAAGGTAAAACGCTCATGCATGTTAATAAAATACACTTTTGAAGTTTGCAAATAGTTTATCATGTTTTTATATGTTTAGTGCAAGATGTCTTTAAAACTAAAGGTGTTCCTAAAGAAAAGTTATCTAGGACACCATCTTTTCTTCTTTACTTTATTTAACTTGTAAATAAAGTATGCCTGTTTGTTTCACAGATTTCTGAATGTTCCTGCTTTGTCAAGTGAACAGCGTCCCAGTGCTGCTGTTCACCAGGGGGCCTCAATTAAAGGTCATGAGGGCCGCATGCAGCCCCCGGGCCATACTTTGAGTATATCTGGTGGAAGGATTCATATGGAAAATAACTTGCAAAAGGGAGTGATGACATAAGTGGGTGAGGCCTCACTCAAATAACTTATGTCTGGGACAAGAAAGGAAGAATCAGAATAATGCAGACTAATGGTAAGTAATATGGACATTAAGTGAACTTCCCATTATCACCAGGAATGCTTACACCTGGGTGAAGAGCTCCACGCACAGCTCTGTGCACATCCCAATATTCATGTTGGGAAAGAAAGGTCCTCTGCATAGTAATGGTTGTGCACCCCTGCACTGAGTGCCCAACTGTATTGATTTCTGGATCCCTAATGCTGATTTTTGTTGTCATAGGCAAACATTGATCATGTGTGTGAGCCTTGACATAGGCATGTCTCATGGACTGCGGTCTTGTTGGACTCGGAGGGGCGTCCGAAGCACTACTCTCATAATGGTATAAGGCTACTGCCTTCATCAGGAGCTAAGCGATACAAAAGGGGATGATGGACGGAACGTTTGAGCCAATCAAACACTCACCCCCAGTCAACTGATCTGGGTTTAATCCATCATCATTCTTTAGCTCACTCCACCACCCCAGTTCAGACATGGCCATATGCAAATCAGTCTGACCCTGTGCCTCATGGGAACAGTCCAGCCCGAACTGCCAAGCCATGTCTTCCCTGGACCGGAAACAAGCATCCTAGGACCGGTTTCTGGCATTCCAGCCGTCATCAGGAGCTAAGCAGCACGAGCGCGGTGGTGGCAGCATACCGTGTAGTAATCAGTAGATGTGAAGAGATCCTTTTAAACCTGTGTCACTGGAGTGAGGCCTACAGCCTCACTCATTTTTAAGTTCCTCTGCTGTGTGCTTAACTTACCCATGGCTTACATCAATTTGTGGAGAAGTGCTGCGCAGCACAGGAATGGTGCATCTGCAGTGGGTGTATGTATGCCTGGAAAGGGTACAATACAGGGATAATATAGTCCTGAGCCGTGCGTGCATGGTGAGTGCATGGGCTGGGTGTATGTGTGCTTATGACTGGTACAATACATAGACGATGTAGTACTGTGCAATGTGTGCATGTTAAATATATGTGCTGGATGTATGTCTGCCCATGAGTCGTACAGTACATGGAGGATACTGTGCTGTGTAGTGTGTGTAGGCTCTATGCATGCACTGGGTGTATGTGTGCCTGTGGATGGTATAATACATGGAGGGCCCTGGATTCCATTTTGGGAGAGCCAGGCCTGTATAATGAAACATGGAAAGGAGGTAGTGAAATCCCCCCAGACAGATTTGTGTATTGCTGCGTACCTGTAAGCTGGGACACATACTAGAGAGAGAAGAGCTAGGCTTCCCTTGTACACTTCAAAGGGTGCTATTTGATTCAGCGAGTGGTTACAAGGAAGGTGCTTGGTCACATCCCAGGAAGAAGATGGGGCTGGAGGAGAATCAAAGAGTAGGGCTGTGACCCTAGGCTAGTCTTTTGATACACATATCACTGTGGATTACATCCAGGTGGGAAATCTAGTCACTCCCATGGCCTGTGTTGTGGGACTATCAGCTTTGGAATCACTCCTGCTGTGACAGACTGCTTTCAAGAGGAAGAAGATGGCACTTCAAAAGAAGCAGACACCCAAAATATTCTTCAAAGACTCTGACTCTAAATTACAATTTATTGCATTTGTTGTCTGGAAATGGACTATAAAAAGGGGAGTTTCAGACCCCAAAATTGTCATCTGCCATGTACCCAGACGGGCTGTGTGAGGAGGAAAGCAGCGCAAGACTTCAGCCTGTGACCAGGACTGGGTGCTAAGGCCTGCTAGTTTTCCTGCTGGGTGAAGGGACATCACCCAGTGAAGCCAAGACCACCTGCCCTGGAGACTGGAGCACCAGTGCCTGCCTGCTTGCCAAGACCAGTGTGCCTTGAGAAAGATTTGAGCACTGGAGGAAGCGAGGTCCAGTGGGGAGCCCTGCTGTGTTGACTCCCTCTGCAAGGTGTGAGGAGGTAACTGTTGCAGAACAAAGTTGATGGCCCCAGTATGCCAAAGGAGGGCTTCCGTGAATTGAGTCGTGTGCATCGCTATGCCGATTGGTCGGAGTCATTACCGAGAGGATTAAGGGTGCTGTGGCCCCTGCACACCTGTTTGGGATGAAGGATTTGCACTAGTATTATCACCCCTCCTTTCGTAGTAGGAAGCAGGGGCTTACCCGGTAATGAGGACCTCCGGTCGCCGCTGAGGTGTGACCACGTGTGCAGACTCTCCAACAGCTGAGTGCAACCAGCTTGGGGCTGACAGCAGCAAACTCACCTGAAATGACTGCTGCTGCTCCAGCGTCCATGGCAAGGGTGTGCTCAGAAACTCTAGTCACTCCGATCCTGCGAGGTGTGGGTAAGACTGATTTCGGGCCAATCGGCCCCAGGGGAACTTGCTGCTAATTAGCCCTGCAGCGCTGGAATACCATTGACTTTTATAAAAGTGTCATAGTGTACTCTTGAGACTCAGACTACTAGTGGGGCTTACCCTAATGTTGCCTGTAGTGAATGGGGAATAACCACTTTCGTTAGGCACAAGGAAGGAGTAGGTCCTCCGGGACCTAAGAAATGGTAGAGCTCCGACCTCAGGGGGCCTGTGCAGTTGTTTGTGAATGTTGCATTTTTCCTTTGTGTTGTTAGAGTTAGAAATAAAATACTTCTCTTTTTTTCATAAAAGTGAGTATTTGGTATTTATTGCTAGTGCGGCATGTATTTTCAGTTGTGAGCCTGTCTTCACCCCCTTGCATCTACCTCCCGCTGGAGGGAGACTTGAACTGCTAAGAGACTTCTGAGAGTCTAGTGTAGAAGAGGCACTTGGCCCAGTTGCTCAGGATCCATAGTAGGACAGGCCCTGGGACATCAGAAGTAAAAGGCTTCCACCCTCACGGTTGGGCCCAGTAACCCCTGCTTGCCCCATTGTCCTTTGAAAGCAGATCTGACAATTCACTCCATTATTAATATGCTTAGACTCACTAGCCTTGAAGATGCCACAAAATGGGAGAAATGCAGCTGTATAACACAATCGCGTTAAAACTGAGGTCCCCCTCCTTTGTTACACACCAATGCCTGACATCTGCTACCTATAATAAACATATCTACCAATAAATCATGAGGAACATAAGCATCATATATTTCTTTTTTATATAATTAATTTATGAGTAATTTCTCAAAATACAGTTTTAGTGAAATTGTGGGTGTACCAATACTTTTGCAAGTACATCATAACCCAGAATATAAAACCAATACCCAAACAGAGGTTTGTGTAGTACTTCTACGGTGCTATGGAAGAGCCATTTCACCCGTGCACTTTGTATTCTGACAGGTCAGTCAAGCGAATGCCACAGTAACATTTCCATTATTTCCAGATTTAGTCATGTTTACCTGTGTAACCACTTGCTTTGTAAATAGTGGCACCCAAGACCATACATGTGTCCAATATTATATCGAATTGCCAGTGTTTGAAACTTCTGGACCAGCCTGTTCTGCGCAATGTCCCTTTCTCTGCTATAAAAAGCCCAAGATTTATGAAGAACTTAACATGCCTAGTTACTTCCAGGTCTTCCAGAAAGCCCCGAAGTGCAGCCTGATGGGTGGAATTAAGCTACCACTCTAGAAAGTGTTTGCCACCTCCACCCAGTATCTCTCGCACACTGAACTTCCCCATGTTGTGTTAGAAAAAATATCTTTATGCTGTAAAACATTGCAAGGTGTAAGTGAAGTGTCCCATCCTATGCACCACAAATGTTTTCTTTTGTAATAAAGTTGGCAAGTACATAAACTGTATCAATTTATGACACACTGCAATAACTATCTCTCTCAGTATGATCAGTGCTTCTCTCCACTCATCATTGTCGAGGTTCCCTACATCAGATTCCCATGCCTTTCTGAGATTCCCAAGTGGTTCAGATTGGTTGGTAACATGAATGTGGTAGGCCTGCAATATTTCTTGGAGCATAAATCATCTGTGGTAAGCCTGGCCTCAAGCAGGCTGAATTTGGGCAATGTTTCAATATACTTTAAGTATGGGGTTAAGGCGTGATGCAACTACAGGTATTTCTAAAACTGACTTTCATGCATTTGGTAGTCTTGCTATACGTCTGATTCCTGCCTCCAATGTGTGTCCAGAGGTCTTATCGCTCAGACTCAGCCAGTGAGTAGTTTCCTGGTTTTGTTTTCAAACTCATACATGCATCCCTAAAATACCATCTAGCATGCAATAGCTTAATTCACCACAGTCGGCTTCAAAGACAGCCTGTGCCTTTCGAGGGATCTCATCTCATCACTATCAGCACTGGCAACATGTTACCGTTCAAGGTCTTACACTAAGGCTTGCAAATCCACCATCAGCTTATACTTGTCTTTTTCAATTTTGCTAAGGTATGCCATAGTATTCCTCCTCAGAAGCAGTGTGAATACTTCCCTCAAGATTTTCAGTGATTGCACTGATCCAGAGTTGTCTTGGAAATACAGGTTGTTTTTCTCCCTCAACTTGTTGACAAACTGCTCATCTTGCAGCCACCAGGCATTAAAAAACTACATACTTTGGAGATCTTGCATTTTTTGACATACACTTAATTCAATAGGAGAGTAATCAGACAGGCAATGTGCAAATGTACATGCACCCCCTTGAGTGGATTACTGTTGTCGGCATCTGGAATTGGTCTAATCTGAGAATGATCTATGTACATGAGAGCAACAGGTGTTCTGAGATATACCAATATCAATGAGGAGACTAAGGGCCCAATTTACAGTTCGGCGGCAGGTTACTGCATCACAAACGTGACAGATTTCCCGTCCACCGTATTCCAAGTGCCATTAAAATATAATGCACTTGTAATACAGTGGACGGAATATCCGTCACATTTGTTCCGGAGTAACTCATCCGCCAACTTCTAAATCAGGCTGACAGTTGGGACCCTCTGCCAAAATGCACCAGATGTGTGCCATAATTATAAAGTTCAATACATCACTGACGTCCCCATCCACAAATGTCCATTCCAGATGGGCTCCTGCAAGCAGAAATTTCAGAGTTCCAATGAAGTCATCAGCGAGACATTTGGGACACTGTTATTTAGGAAAGTCCAGGTCTATCTGCCAAGTCTGCCTGTAACAATAATGTATTTACATTGTACTGCGCATCTGAAGTGGAAATCCCTTCAAAAAATGGACTGGAGGGGGAGGTCGGAATTGTTGGACATCAATAACATATAGTGATGACATTTCCTTTATTGGTTGTTGCAATTCACATATATGTTTGTATGTTAAAAACTTAATAAAAACAGATTTCCCTCTGGAGCGCCTAGTGACCTCTGAGTGCTGCACTCTATCAGAACGGTACATGCTCGCAGCCGCGGCCACTGCAGGTAAGAGCTGTGGGGCAGTGGGGCTGGCTCGGGTGGATTTCGAGAGACGACCACAAGGGAAAATTAATTATTTATTTAATTTTCCCTTGTGGTCGTCTCTCAAATTCCCCCCCTCCCCCGCAGCCGGCCCCACCGCTCTTACCTGCAGTAGCCGCTGCTGCATGCTCAGAAAAGGGAAATTTGGACCCATGTGTGTCTTCTGTACCATAAGGACAAATAGACCAATCATTTTTCTGATTCTAGGACTCGCCCTATTTAATTCTGTGGTTGAAACTGCAAAAATCTATTAATTAACATGACAATTAATTAGCTTAGTAGCTGAATGTGCAAAGATAAATGAAAAATGTAATGTTAAAATTACACACATTTGAAAAGTGCGGATTTGCAATAGGCAGCTATAGTTATCTGTATAAGCCATAGAAAAGCTAAGAAGCAAGTTTTCTTTAACTAGAAGCAAACCTAATATTACTGAAATGTGCAAAACATGAATTCGAAGCTTGACCTAAAAATGACATGCTTAGAAATGCTCCTCATAATTGCAGCATGTCCTGGTTTCACAAATGTATTACTTTATAAGCAATATTTGTATTCATAAATGTCAAGAACTTCTTAATTTTCTCATGTTTCATAGAATATTTGAATAGCGTAACTTATGCATTATGGACAGTAACTCTTGTTCATATTAAATGGAATACATTACCTAACAGTGATTTTGCCATTTAGTTAGTAGTTAATTGTTCTCGCAGTGAAACAAATTTAGATGTAGATGGTCAGCCTCTGTTCAAATGCCTATGGGAACTAAGCTTTATGTTTCCATAATCTAACTGCACAAAACTGTCTGTAGCTAACCTTGTGATAAAGTTTTGCATGCTGTATGTATTTTCATGGAAATGGAGGAGCTGAACCTGCTTACCGAAGAATTCTGCCATCCTATTGGTCCATGGAGGGAGGTAGCCTGATACAATGTTTTTAGCATGTTTTCCTGCCTTTTATATTAGTACTTGTTCCTAGGTAGAGGCAACCCTTTTTCTTTTTTCCTTGCTGGACCCCTGACGGTTGTGGCTACTGCTGCTACTGTTTCCATCTTTGATATTTGATTTTTGAGAGATTGCTACAGCAACTCTATGCTGATGTATATGGATTTATTGAGACTCAGCTGAGTCTTATGAACTACTCTCTATGGGAAGTTCTACTGTTCTGATTTGGCGTTGAAGTTTTATGCTCACACTCTTTTCAGTTTGATTCTGGGCTCTTCATGGTTTCTAGAAATCTAAAACACTCATTTTGAACTTTAGAATAGGGACTTATTCCGTTATGGAACGCGCTTAATGAAGTATTTGATGCTTTATTCTAATCATTCTTTATATAAGATTTCTGTAGGTTAATTTGATGTGTGGACTAACTGAAATGAAGACCAAATAAATAGAAGAATTTTCACTAATTTCTTAATGAGAATAAAGGTTTTAAAAACTTACCTCAACTCTCATCATTGGCTGAACTTAAACTTTTGATACGATATTTTTTAAATGTTAAAGTTTTGCTGCTTGACTTCTAATACAAAATTCAAACATCCATTATGGGAAGAAAGATCTAAGCGCGGAAACGGGGATTTTGTGGTAAATTGGTAATTGAACTTAATCGTACACAGGGAAAAAAAATCTAGGGCCAAGCCCACACTATCAAGACAATTCAGGTACCATGTTAGTATGCAAAACTTTTGCTGATCCTCCACATTTTTGGATTCCCCATTGTTATTGTAGATGTTTGTTTTGTAGTCACCAATGAAAGTGCCATTGGAAACCTTGAATCCAACTTACCTAAACTGAAACAGCTTCAGACATGGATACTTTCTACTCCCCGCCCTGTACTTCCAAAACTGAAGTATCGGTCGCCTAACCCTTAATGCATCACCCGATGTTAGGAAGAGGAAAGAAAATACCTCCACCTCATTTCATATATAATTTTTATGCAAAAGCTTTCTCTGCCATCTACCATCCCAATGAATAGTGCTTTTTCTTCAGCGAAACGCTTCCACAGAAAATATAGATATTAAAGGTATGAACTTTTCATAAATAGTTAATTCATTATCAGAAGTGAAAAAGGACAAGATGTTTGCTAATCAAGAATTAGAAGCATTAAAGCTATGTATAGACATGTGGCGGCCAATTCACGAACACTTTTCTGTGACTTACTCTTGTACCACTTCTGACTTACTCCTCAATTCCAGGAGTACGTTCAGAATACTTCTGGCTTACTCCTGGAATTTGAGATTACATCAGCAGTAGTATTAGAGTACAGTACTATTCACTGCAAAGTATTTGGCTTTGACCGCCAAAGAAATGAGAAAAAGAGTACACACCTGGGCCTGATTACGAGTTTAGGTGTTATTTATTGCACATGATAAATAATGATACCACAGGGTATGTTATTTATAGCGGGTGATAAAAAACACATATCACGAGTTTGTGGGGGAATAATAAGCGGATTTTGGTGTTTTATTCACAAAAATCGGCATGGTATGGAAAATACCGTACACTTTTCCCTGTTTAATTTTGGCAGGCTTAACCTGCTGAAATTTAACGACAGCCGAGGTATTTAATGCATCCGATAATTATCAGATACGTTAAATGCGGCCAAACTCGTAATTCCGACCTGTGCATAAACCAGGGTTTACACACGGCTCGGAATTTACCAGCTGACTCGTAGTCAAGTCCATTGTTCCAGTAGGACTCATAAGGGGCATTAACATTTCTGGCTGGTGTCCTACTGTGGCAATCTTGTTGACCCATGGGTCTGTCGCATGTTCCAGTTTTTGACCCAATCATCACTGTTCACTCATATAGTTTTCTCGTAATCATAGAGAAGTTTATATCAAATGGCCAAACAAAGAACATGCAGGAAATTTGGAAGATTCTTGTTCTTGTGAAAGCTGAAAAGAAATGTGGACGTGCTTGTAAAGCTACACTTTCCCTAGCCAGGCTGGCTTCTCTCGCTCAGGAGTTGGAAAAGGAACAGGACAATTTTGAGTAGGTTTTACACTGGTGGGGAGAGGGAGGTACTGTATTTTAATAGTCATAGCCAGGGTCAGGATCAGCATCTCCAACAGCTGAGATATCCATCTGCCATTATGAAAAACTCCAAGAATTATGTTTTCTGGGTATACCCTAGCTATATGTCAAAAAACTGTTGGCTGAGAAGGGCCCATAAGGGAATGTGAGTATAGGCTCGGAGTCCTCTACAAATGACCATGGAGTCACCACTTTATCTTGATGCTCCCATCACCTGAAGTCAGAAGAAAGTCTTGAACCCAAAGTTCTGGAAAAAGTTCTCAAGATGGCAGGGTTTGCTTAAGTCCACATGGCAATCAAGGACAAGAAGGGTATAGTGGAAGAAGAACCAGCTGAGAAATTGGGACTGTACGGTACACAGTCTCTTTCTGGATACTTTGTATGAGCAGTGTTTCCACTGCTAATTTTGCTATTGTGACATAGAAGCTACCTCCAGATGTTTGGGAGATTTAGGAGTGACCTGGAGGAAAATATCAAATTTTTTAAAGAACTGTCATGGCACTTTGGAACTGTTGGAGCTTCTGGACATAAGACAATAACTGTTACAAGTTCTGAACCGCATGTGTTGCATTTGAGTCTGTTGACATGCAGGACCCTTAAGGAGTTCCTGGATTTCTGGAGGTCCACCAAGTATATGACCTCAACCTTCCTCTCTAATTTCATAGGGCCCTGTCCACTGGTCCTGGAGGGCTCAAGACCCCACAGACTCCTTGAACCACAGTTTCTGGCCAGATTGATACTCCACCAGAGTGGCCTTCTGGTTGTATCATTGTTTAATCATCTCCTGGCTGGCCTCTAAAATTTCAATTGCCTCTTTCATGTAGTGCCCCAACTTGGCAGTGAGGGCTAGCATGTAACTGGCAACATCTTGTTGGACTTATTGGGAGCTTCACAAGACTGTGAGGTCCTCTCACAGGATGCCGTAATTGACGTTCAAAGGAGCTGAAGCCTGCTCCCTTCTGTGGTACCTCCCTTTAGGCAAACAACACTGTTCTCAGGGTTTTTTCTTCAGGGTACCAGCTGACATAGTCCACCAAGACCAAGATAAACCTGTTCCCTGGGGCTGTCTTGGGTTTCTGAGGCCCAACAAAATCTAAACCTACTCTCTCAACCGGTGTTCAAACCACAGGAAAAGGCTGGAGTGGAGCCTTACGCTTCACTCCTGACTTGCCATTGGTCTGGGAATTCACACAGGACCGTCAGAAGGCATCTGAGTTGTTCCTCATCTGGGGCCAAAACAATTGGGTAACGAGGCGGACAAAGGTTTTGGCCTGCCCCATATGTTCTGACAATGGAATATCATGTGCCAGCTCTAGTAGATTGGCCCTATAGCACTGGGGAACAATCAACAATCTAGTTAACCCACACTCAAGACCGTAGACTCACAATGCAAGAGACCATTATCCCAGCAGGTGATGTGATCACGAGAGGTGTCGCCACTTTACTGGGCCTTGGCCTGTTGCTGCAGGCTCTCTGGGCCTAGCAGAACTTTGCTTGGGATGGCCCTTCTGCACCTTGCTATCTGACCAACTCACCAAGGTTTCCCGGGCAGAAATATCACAGGCCTGTGAGGAGAGTCAGACGAACCTGTAGTCTGAAACAGCCCCAAGTGCCTGTCAGAAGAGAAGGGGCAGGAGGTGTGGGAAACCAGCCCTAGAAGTTTCCACAGTCTGGGAGTAGCTGACCCTGAGGAAGAGGCCGGGTACCTACAGGGGAAGATATTTCTGCCCGGGAGGCCTTGCGGTCACAAGGACCCACTCAGGCAATCTCAACATCTCAAGAAGCGACCTGAGCTCCACCTCCTTTCAGATGGTATGTTCCAGGTCATTCCCTAGCAGATAATTTACATGAATTGCTGGACTCACAGCTATTCTCAAGGAACCAAAGACCCCACCTCACTCCCAGGGAACTAAAGTGATATGATAGTAGCGTACGTTGTCAGCTATCAGAATCTAGAGGACAACATCAGATACCACCTGTTCTGAAGACACCACATGACACTGAACACAGTCATACTGGCTCCTGTAGCTCTCAGACCCTCCACTCTCTGCCCATTGATTGCATGCCACTGCCTTTAATTTTTAATGTTATCATACATGTGAGCTTTGGGTACCATCTGTTTATCATTTGGGGACACTAGGGTAATCTCTGCACTGTTCCCTAAACTAACAGGGACAATCTACTCCCTAGCACTACACTGGAAATACATGGGGTGGGCCAACAAGTGAGGGCTGCATCTTTTGGGACTGCTGGCTGTCCTGCTGAGGCTCTCGATAAAGCTCTGATCCACTACCTTTCTTTCAAAAATCACAGGTGCAAATTTGGAGGAAAGCAATGAAGTTTGCCAAAAATGACCAATTAAAAATCAGAAGTCAATTTAAAAATAAAAAAGTCAATTTTGAGGTGAAATTAAAAAGGGAATTTTGAGTTTTAATGTAAATGACTGAGTGGTACTGTAGTACACAAGTCCTGGATCCCACCGCAGCCACCAATATACAAAATTAAGTTGGGTGGGTGACTACCCATATCAAGGAATAATCGCAACCCTTGTCAGGATGAACCCTCAAAGTCACTAAATTAACATAAGGTCAACCCCTCGGTAGCTACGATAGAGCACACAGGCTGTACTCAAATAAACCCAGAGACAGAAGTCTGGTAGAACAAAAATAAGGTTTTCCAGTAACCAGACAGTGGATACAAAAGAATTGTTCTGGCATATTGTTTCCCTTCCTTTCAAGTGCACCCCTAGTTCCCTGAGACAGAAGTCTGGTGAGACAAAGCAGGTCCTTCAGCATCTAGAGAGTGGATACACAAGAATTATTTTGTTGTCCTGTTCTCTGCCTTTCAAGTGCGCCCCAAAGTATTATACGTAAACTCAGCAGACCTGCCAAGCAGGATTTGACATTTAACTTGCAGGCCGTAGGTACATTTTGTACTATATACTAGGGACTTATAGGTAAGTTAAATATAAAAATTAGGAATATGCCAATTCAACCATGTTTAAATAGGGAGCACAGACACTTTACCACTGGTTAGCAGGGTTAAAGTATACATAATTCTGAAGCCAGCAAAACAATTCGGGAAAAAATCTGGGGGTGCACCATGAAAAAGATGGCAATTAAAAAAAAAAAAAAAGGTATGCCGTCTGATCCATCTTAGAAACTCGAGCAACAGGCGTTGTACTTACTGCTTCAGATAAAATTTACCATGATGCTTAAACATAGCATTAGGTTGTTAGGAAATTGTTAACCATGATAGAAATGCTCTTGCTGTTTTTATTGACCATAACATGCCTTGTGGCATTCCTTTTTGCATTCTGTGTGGTTGCCTTTCATATTCTATTCACTAGCATAGGATTTTAAAACAAATATTTTAAAGTACCTATTCTGTTTTTAGTGCCGTTTTGCATATGTTATTCATTTAAGAAAGAAGGTTTGGCGATCTAGTAGTCTCTGAAATCATCTTGTGGGACTACTTTTACCAGTAAACATTTCCTGTGCAGTACTGCTCAATGGGTTGTTCTAATTTGTATTGGTACATTGGTGCAATCCTTGCGCCAGGGGGTTAGAATTTCTACCATTGCGACTTTGTGGGGGGGAGGGACTCCCGCAGATCATATAACTTTTAACAGCCATTAGTTAGAAATATCAACTGCTACTACTAGTAAGACCATACTTTTTGGACCTAAGCTATGTTTTACCCAAAATAGAAACTTTTTAGACTATTTTGTAGGGGTTAAAGGAGGGGTAGTTTATTTTAGTTAATGCACTGCAACCGCATTCATGTCATTATTAAATGCACAGTCTGAAATGACGAAATAGTGCATTCTGCATTATGCCATTTTTGTATTGTTTTAAACTGTACATTTTTCTTATTTCTACTAAATTGGTTTGGGAATTGAATGAGTCTAATTTATTAATTTTAATGCTCTTTTGATGCTGCTTAAATACTTTACACACATTTTCTCTAAAGGAAGCCTGTCCCTTTTAGCTGTAGCTTCAAAGAGTAAGTTAAGTATCAATAATTTCAACCTACTATTTTTTCTTTGGTAGTGAGTTTCTTGAATTTGTGGGAGTTCATCCACTGGTTTCTCCCTGGTTAACAATCCAGTTTCTCACACCCACGTCATAACCTCTCATTTATGGCACATGCAGCAGCCATTGACATAACAGTTAAGTAAGTGCAATTGCAGAGATACTTACTCAAATGCTATATATGTCACAAGAGTGATGGCAAGGAAAATTGCAGAAAGGCCACAGCCTATGTAGGTGATGAATGTCAGAATCAAGACTTGTAAAGGAGAATATGTTGAATTTCTAGAAAAGTCCTTTAAAATAAAAAAAAACAATAATTAGCTAAATATGATACAGCTATAAGCATTTTAGATACAGTTGTAAACATACATTGTCGCCCCAATTTACACTCCCATGCCATGCAAGGATAATAGTAGCACAAAGGTTTTATTAAAAGCTATGACACTTTCCTTCATGCAATTTTACGAAACTCAAATTACTTGGCATTCACATGAATTCTGCGGTGCCTCACCTAGGTTGCAGGGCTTTTTATATTACATGAGACCATTGAATAGGTGGTTAATCAACTTAGATTTAATGTTTTCCGGATAAGGATGCAAATAGTGGTCCTAGCCTCTTTCCTTGATACAATAATTAAAAGTATTTGTGTTGTCCTTCTAAGGAAAATAGTAAGCTGCTTCCTCTGTGCTGCTACAACTGCTCTGCCAGGATGCTATTCTTGATTGCTACACTTGTGTTTCATATCATGGATTAACATGTTAGTTTCAGATAATTCAAACCTAATAAATTGAGTCTCTCCAAGTGTCAGTTACCTCACTATAGGGTTTGAAAATGTCAGTCTCAGCTAAGAGGAAGGTCTACAAACCAATGAACTTAACCATTCGTAATAAAGGGAGAGCCTTGTTGGTGAGTGTATGAAAATGCCCTAAAAAGTATTAAGAGTGGTCAAATATATGATAAAACTCACCAAAGACAGTTCCCATTTAGCTTCGGATCCATATGTGTTTGTAGGAATAGAAAGTCTGAGCTGACTATGAGCTTGATTTAGAACTTGGCGGATGGGTTACTCCGTCACAATGGTGACGGATATCCAATCTGCCAAAATATAAATCCAATTATATTCTATGGGGTTTATATTTCAGCGGACGGGATATCTGTCACCGATGTGACGGAGTAATCTGTCCGCCAAGATCTAAATCAGGCCCTTTATGTGATATAGAGGGCCTCAAGTCATTTTTGTAGAAGATGTTAGCCTGGGCAATACCTTTTTTGTAAGGGTACTGTGGTACAGAAATGAACCAGCTGAAACATCTGAGTGAGCCAATCAGAGGGTTAAACCAAGTCATTTAACTACAGCAGAGCACACAGGTCTCTAAATGCAGGTGAACATATAAGAAGCAATTGAAGTAAGATCATGACAGACCAAAACATAATACAGAAGGAGAAAGACTGCAGCAACGCTAAATTTAACAACATATGCCCTCAACCCAGGAGAGTAAGGTTAAGAATGTGTGGTGATTCCCCACAAACAAAGTTCACAATAGCTAACCAAAGACATCAGAGAATCTCTTGATCCCAACATACACAAACATGTGAGAGTATTCCTTTTGGTTTTCTCCTACTGGCTCACCTTGGTTATTAGATACTTGGATATGCGCTTATCTTTCCCTGGATCCACACATTGGTGGAGTGGCCAATAACATAGCATGGATGGAACTTTGCTCAGCAAGATGATCGAATGTTTACTGTAAGACAAGTCTCTATCCCCCCTCTGTAGAATCCTTAAAACACCCTGCCTTCTTCAAACTTCAAAACGTTAATGCAAGTACAGGTCTGTAAAAGACAAGCAAGGAAACTGAAATCCTGTGGTAGCAAAGCAGTTGTGTGGAGGAAGCTGCTGCAATTTGAGACACAGCCAACGCACACAACTATGCTAGGCTAGTGGGCACAAGTGAGTCTACAGCACCATTGCTCATGGGATGGAGCATGTTGTGTATTACACTGACAGGAGTGGGTCCCCTTGCATAAGGCAATAGATCACTGTCATGGCAGTGCCTTGAATGAAGTAGGGGACCACTATTGGCGCAATTGGTTTTGAGTGTCACAGCAAATTAAAGAAGGGTGGCTGGGGATGGCCCCTTGCACAGTGGGGGTGAGGTAATTCTTGACTGTTCAAAGAAAGTCTGGCTTTAGTCGACTGGTGGCTAAACAGAGGCACTCAGTCACTGACCCACAAACATTTTGGGCAGTCACAGAGCGAAGGGTCCTGATCAACATTCCTGAGGGTACCTTCTTGGTGAGGATGTAGTGGGTAGTAGAATTGAAAAAGGAAGGACCAAAAATCTCATCAGCAGTAACCTAAAGACTATGTAGGCAGCTGGTCCTCTAAGTGGGAGAGCACTACTGTGTTTGGCATGAGCGATGCTGGGGGAGTCGAGTAAACAGTCGGTGCCACCAGTGATGCAAAACAGTAATGTAGCAGTTTGTAAAATGGAAGCTAGCTATCAGCAAAGCAATGGGGACAAACAAGACAAGCAAACCACCTCAGATTAACAAAATACACCAATATAAGGCAATGGCTGGCAAGGACAATTCAGCTTATCGAGAGGGGGCACAACAAAGCCAGGAAACTAAGGAGGGGGCATCACAGATTGTGATACTGGAGACAACACTGCCGTACCCTGGAGGACAAAGTAGATGATGCAAATGACAGGTCCAGGTGGAATAATCTGCAGTTTGTGGGATACCCAGAGATGGAGGAAGATCTGTCCAGCAAGGCTTTCACTTGAGGATTGGATAATGTGATATCTTAACACAAGGGGCCTGTTGACATTTTTTTCTGCTGAGCAAGTGAACAGAGTGCTGGGGGCACCACCAAAAGCCTTGATTGCACTTTGTTTTATTTAAAGAGATAGATATGCAATCCAGTAGCATGTTGATAGGGTTGGAGCCCCACAGTATGAAATCAATAAGATCCTGTTCTTTCCCGATTATACACAATAAATCCAGTGTTACCATAAGTCCTTTGAGAGAATGAAGCATAAGCTGTGGGCACTGGGATTGAAGTAATCCTTCTACATGGCACATTATCCAAGAAGAACATGCAACCGGATCAGGAGTACGAGAAGACAGTATACACTGCAGCAGTACTGGTGAAAATAGCAATAGGTGGCAGACCAGGTTGTGATACTTGAAGTGCTGGGCTGCTAGATGGCAGAGTGAAAATCATGTCACTGTCACATAGAAGTTTAAGACTGATATTTTGATATACTTGTATAGAATTTGTTACATACAGAGATAGCAGATGGAAGAGAATGTGGGAAGGGACATGCTCCCTCTCTCTTATCAAGTGGAGTGAGGAGGTTTAAAGAAATGGGTGAAAATATGGATGCTTATGGTATGTGCAGGTAATAGAGGAGCTATCTCTGGAATACACATCATGGACACTAGCTGATCAGGCTGTGCTGTATTGTGTAGGGTCAGCCGGGCTGGAAAGGCACCTGCTCATACACTGCAAGAGAACAGCACCAAGGGAACCACATTTTGCCATTGTTCTTGGTTATAATGGGTTAGTAGGGAGGTTAAATAATATTGACAAAAGATGAACAGTATGTTGTGTTTAAGTTGTTCAGATGATTGTTTGATAGGGGAGAAAAGAGATACTCGGGTTGTAGATGCACAGTCGTAGGCCACCAAATACAGGTATTCCTGAGGTGAAAGGTAGATACAAGGAACCATCAGACAAAGAGACACAGGGCTGCAGGGTAATATGATTGAGAAATACTAACTACAAGTAATGGTTGACGGCACAAACATCACAATATCCTATTAAGTTTCTGTAGTATCTAGGATATCTAATAGAATGTAGAATGTGAGGGCCGTAGAAGGTGAGGACCACAGGTTCCAGGGAAGGCGGTTGAAGAAGGAGGGAAGCAAAGAGGCAGCTCATATGCTGAGCAGTTGAGGTGTATTTACTTAGAACCAAATTACAAACCTTAACTTCATCAGTGCACTGGATTTACTTTTTTACAATGGCAACAAACTGTGGAAGAGTAAACACCTCAACACTATCAGCGCCCAGCTCAGTCATTTGAATACAAGTGACCCAAAAACAAAGCGGCATCTCTAGAAAGTGCAGCGGCGTACAGAAAACAAAGGACACCTGCTTCATGAGAGACAGATAAAAGTGAAGCAACAGCGTCATAACTTTTCAGGTATGTAATTCATGGATTGAGAGTGTGCGGCTGTAATTTTAAAAAAAAACAGAGGTGGGTGTGCCGCTCGCTGAACAGACAGGTATGTATCAGCAAGGGTCAGAACGTATTTGGACTAGGTTTAGCTGTAAATTCTGGCGTCTGACTGTTTTGAGAGGCCAACACTTTGCCCTTTGTCTGGGGGGTTTGCATGATTGAAAGGGAGTGAGCGGTTGGGCACAAGAGAGTGCTGCAAAAGAAGAGAAGCCGGTGCAAGCGGAATGAAGGCTGCATGATGTGCCGATGTGCGTGCACTCGTTCTGTCAGAAACGAAAATTCTATTGCGCAGTGTGTCTTTACAGAGTATTATCTGTTTAATCATGATCCAGAGCAGATATACATTGTGCAGGATAGCACGTACAGAGGCACTTATCTGTTTACACTGCACGGTTGTTTGATTGCTCCACGCACTGCATTGCTTGTGTTCCTGGGAATCCTCCTTACTGCAGAGACAGCGGTGGTGACGTGCCGCCTATTGCTGTTTGCGTGCTGACTGCAGGTATATGCCAATCAGTGACATGCACATTTGAATTGACGAATGCCATAAGCTATAATAATAGCACTCCATTCTACATTGGATGTGTCTCCTCTGTTTTTTTTTATGTCCCCAGGGTAACCAAATTTACAATGGGCGAAGTGGAAGAAGGTGTTTTCGCACTATGCAAAGGTGTTCGGTGCAACTCTAAGTGTAGAAAGAAAAACTTCTTTACTACTACATTGTTTTGGTCCAGAGGGATAAGAGGTGTTTGAACATCTTCCGGAGCTGGGTGAAGAGGAAGGAGAAGAACTGAATGAGTTTGAAGTGTGCATCAAAAAACTTGACAAGCATTATTCGCCTAACGTCAGGAGGATATTAGAGAGTTATCACTTTGGAAGAAGAGGCACAGAAGTCAGTGGAGAACTACATTTCACACTTCGGAAACTTGGTGTTCACATGCAAATTTTAGGGTAGTGAGAAAGATAGAATCAGTGACCAATTTATGCTTGGGTGTAGCATAGAGAGGGTAAGAGATGAAATATGACAAAGGGATGAGCCCAAGTTAGATGAGGTAATACTCAGTGCAAAAATATATAAAACATTCGCTAGCATGTGTGGACATAATTAAGAAAGATAACCACAAGGAAGATGTTCACACACCAAGAGAACGGGTACACAGCGAAGTAAAATCCAAAAATGAGAGCACTCTGAAGAAGAAAATCATGGAAAAATGCTTCAGGTTTGGGGTAGTTGGTCACATGGCCAATGATAGGAAGTGTCCTGCTTTGGGGGTTGTGTGCAAGTCATGTGGAGTCAAAGGCCGCTACGCAAAGGTGTGTAGGTCAAAAAACAAGAGCACAAAAGTGATGGAGGTGGGCATTGATAGGGAAAATCTAGATGAATATGAGTATGATAAGTTGCAGGTAGGAGAAATTGTTCTGCAAGTGAGTGAGAAAAGTGAAGGACATGGCCCAGAGAACATAGTATATGTGAATGGCCATGGAGTGAAAATGTTGTTTGACTCAGGGGCAAAGATTATGTTGATTCCCTAAAGAATTCTACAATGAGAAGTTTTTGGGAAGGGTCAAGCTATACAAACCAGACATTAGGCCATTAGAGTACATGGGCCAACACATTAAGTTTGTAGGGTATTTTGTGGAAGAACTAGAATACAAAGGAAGGATCACAGCGGGAAAAATCTATGTGTCCTGCCGAGGAGACAGAAAAATGAGTTGGCTGCAACAAATGGATTTAGAAGTAATGTTAGATCCCAATAGTTCACCTCCAATTTTGCTAAAGGAAGAAGAAACCAGAACTCACAGATAGGAGGTGAGAAGGTTTCAGAGGAGCTTAGCACAGTGGAGGTAGAACTGGGCGATGACAAGGGACAATCAAAAAACAGGTGGCAGAAAGAGTTTCCAGAAGTATCTTGTGATCGATTAGGATATCTCACACAGTATACACATTAAACTATTTTGAAAAAAGATGCCAAACCTGTTGCAAGCAAAGTGAGGGGAGTCCCATGAAGGATGAGCTGGATAGATTGAGAATGGAAGGGATAATTGAGGAAGTAGAAGTATCAGAGTGGGTGTCTCCAGTAGTCTTAGCAAAAAAAGCATCAAGTGAGATTAGGTTTTGTGTGGACCTGAGGGGGTTGAATAGAGAGATTTTGGTACACAAATTTCCTTAGCCCAACATTACAGATATACTTTCATAACTCAATGGAGCAAAAATATTCTCCAGCTTAGATCGTTGGGCGACGTACCACCAGACAGAACTGGCAGAGTAATCCGAAGATTTGAGGGCCTTTACCACACCATTTTATTTGGTGTGTTTAGGTTTACCAGGATGCCATTTGGATGGATTTCTGCAGCCTCTGCGTTTCAAAAGGCAACGAAGAGTGTGTTGGTAGAGCTGGAAGGCGTAAAGATGTATCAAGATGACGTGTTGGTCTGTGGTGGTACGCAGGAGGAACATGATTTACGTTTAAGGGATATACTTGAAAGATTCAGAAAGAGAGGTCTCACTCTGAAGAAAGTAAATGCAAGTTTGGAAGTAAAGAGATAATTTATTTGGGGCATAGATTGATGGGAGACAATATTTTCCCTAACAAGGAATAAGTGGACACCATAAGGAACTTAGCCATTCCTGAGAACAAGGAGGACTTAATCAAGTTCTTAGGCATGGAGGAACATTATCATAAATTTATACTCCAGTTTGCTGCAAGGGCTTAGAACATGAGGAAATTATTGAATAGAGGAGTGAGGTATGAGTGGACAAAATGGTGTGATGAGGATTTTAAGGATCTCAAGGAGGCACTGTCAAGTTTTAACATGCAGGCTAGGTCAGTATTGACTAAGGGCCAGATGTACGACGTAAAATTGCATGTGCAAACGGGTTTGCGACCCGTTTGCGCATGCAATTTTAGTCTGAGCCATGTACTTACACTATTTTGCGAGTCGCAAATAATTTGCGACTCGCAAAATAGTGTATTGCGACTCGCTATTAGGAAGGGGCGTTCCCTTCCTAATAGCGACCGCAGAGCCATGTATGAATGTTTTGCAACCGCAATTGCGGTCGCAAAACACTCGCAAATTACCGCCCTCTTCAAGAGGGTGGTAATGAAGTCGCAAATGGGAAGGGGTCCCCGGGGAACCCCTTCCCCTTTGTGACTGGCTCCAAAAATATTTTTTAAGGGCAGGCAGTAGTCCCAGGGACCACTGCCTGCCCTTAAAAAATGAAAGAAAAACGTTTCATTTTTTTCTTTTTAAATGCATCCTGTTTTCCTTTAAGGAAAACGGGCTGCATTTTTAAAAAAAGAGCTGCTTTATTTAAAAGCAATCCCAGACATGGTGGTCTGCTGAGCCCAGCAGGCCACAATCCCTGGGAGGGCCTGTCATTCCCAATGGGCTCGCAAATTGCGAGAGGCTCATTAATATTCATGAGCCTCGCAATTTGCGACCCCATTGGGAATCGCAAACAGTGTTAAACACACTGTTGTACATGCAAAATAGCGCCTCGCAAATTGCGAGTCGCAGAAGACTTGCAATTTGCGAGGCACTATTTTGCGCGTCATACATCTGGCCCCATGAGCAGTCTTAAATCAGGGCAAAGGAAGGGAGGAACGCAATATAATGTTTGTATCCCCAAGTTTGACGACATCAGAAAAAAGTTATTCTGTGATTGAAAGGGAGGCCTTATGCATAGTTTGGGCAAATAAAAAACCATTTCTCTACAAGACTGCAATTTCTTTTTTTTGGATAATCAAATGTATTGATTTTAATACAGACAATACAGACAATACAGCCACATGATAGCATGATGAAGTACATCTCGACCCAGTGTACGGATTGTATTATTCGAATCGCATCAATTACAACATTGAGAAGCGTATATACATTTCCACCAGAGAACACCATTAGCATGATTGCATTCAATTAATTCTGCCTGACCTTGCTACTTGCCCCACACCATTTCATGCTTCCCCAGGGAGCCCCTTGCTACATAAACCTGTTTCTCCTGCATTGCACAGCAGTCCAAACCTTTGTGTCATGGTGTCACTGTGGGGGGTGTGAGGTGTTTCCATTTGGTGGCAATGTGTCTTTGTGCCACCATAAGGGCTGTGCCCAGGAACGCCTTGTCCGCCAGGTGATCCTCCCAAGCCCTCCAGAACCCCCAGGAGGAAGGCCAAAGGTGTATGGGGCCCTCCCAGCCCAGCACCCTGGTGAACTCTGTAGCTATAGTTGTTCAGTACCTATATATCGCCAGGCATGCCCACACCATATGGTAAAAGACTGCAGGGGTCGTCGCACAGCGAGGGCAGTCAGGGCTCAACAAAAGGCCAGCCGGGGTGAGATAAGCACAGTATAGATGATATGTCTGGATTATTCTCAGACTAGAGGAAATGGTTATGACCCAGGGGCAATGAGGGCATCCTGCCAGTTGTTGTCCTCCAAGGGGCCCAGCCAACACTCCCAGCATGACCTGAGATAGTCTAGCATACAGGATGCGTTGATGACAAGTGTGCAATAGATTTGGGAAACGCCCACCCTTTCCCAGTGCACCCATCAGGATCATTGCTTCCAGTGGACTGAACGTTGGTATGGGGGTGTCAGCGGGGATGTGGGTGGTGAGTACGTGCCTAAGTTGCAAGTATTTATAAAATAGTGTAGGGTTGATCATGTAAGTGTCCTGCAATTCCTGGAATGCACGTATATGGGTCCCAGACCAAATCACTCCCAATTGTGATATTCCTATAAGGTCCCACCTCCTGAAGCCCTCCAATGTGGCCACTTCTCTTACCCGGGTACCATGCCGGAGGCGGGTCTGTAGTGTCAGCTTTGTGTTCCAATGTGTCTACCGAAGCGCAGATCTCCATGCGGAGAAAACCGCTCGGGCCACTGCTGGGATGGATTTGGGGACTGGGGACCCGTACAGCATCGCCTGG
Organism: Calotriton arnoldi; assembly: GCA_963921515.1. Classification (NCBI taxonomy): domain Eukaryota; kingdom Metazoa; phylum Chordata; class Amphibia; order Caudata; family Salamandridae; genus Calotriton; species Calotriton arnoldi. The sequence goes on along the minus strand of CAWUFW010014283.1, from coordinate 160,428 downwards.
ATCTTGGAAAACCAGAGGGAAGCTAGCTCCAGTTGGTACGTTGGGTCAGACCACCCTGCAGAGAACCAGTCATTAATCACCAAGAGTTGGGTGGCTATGTTATAGTAATAAAGGTTGGACATTCCTAAGCCACCGTCATAGGGATCACGCTGACAATGGGAAAGTGTAATTCGGTGTCTGGATCCACCCCAAAGAAATGAAGCGGCTAGTCGGTCAAGGGTCAGAAACCAATGACATGGCAGGCAGAGCAGGAGATTCTGAAAGACATAAAGGAATCGGGGAAGGATCATCATTTTAAATAAGGCTATTCTGCCCATTGGATTTAACGGTAGCTTCCTTCATTTATGTAGGCCTTCTTTAGCCTTATTAGTCAATGGGGTAAGGTTCAGGGCCCAAGTGAGCTCGGGGTGGAGTGCCACCCAGATTCCTAAATATTGGAAACTGAGGCGCTGAATTGGGATAGTGGACTGCAATGCGATACAGTCATGGGAGTCAGTCAGGAGCACTAGGATAGATTTAGTCGGGTTGACCCTTAACCCAGAATCCTCGCCGAATAGGTAGAGTAACCAAAGACATCGAGGACCCGTCGTCTCGTGATCCGCCATAAAGAGCAGAACATCATCCGTATACAGTGCGATGCAATCTTCCCAGCCTCCCTCCACTGCTAGCCACTAATTTGGGTGTCACATCTGAATAGAAGAGCCAAAGGTTCGATTGCTAAGGAAAAGAGGAGCAGAGACAGAGGGCAGCCCTGACGTGTTCTTCTGCAGATAGGGAAGTAGTCTGATAGGACTCCGTTCACCTGGACTTGGGCCGTGGGGTTGGAATAGAGCACACGAACGAGTCTGCGAAACCGCGGCCCCATACCCGCTCTTGTCAGCACTTCCTACGAGTATCTCCCGTCCATGGTATCGAAGGCCTTCTTGAAATCTAGGAGAAGGGCGAGATTCGATGATAGGAGGTGCTGATGTGCTAAAGCGACGTGGAGGCGTCGGAGGCAGTGTATCTTGCTTCTATGAGGCATAAAGCCACATTGGTCAGGGTGGATAAGGGTACTAAGCACTAGCCTACGGCGGGTGGCCAATATCATTGCATAGATCTTTACTTTGGTATTAATAAGGGAAATTGGCTGAAAGTCTGAACAGCGGGTCAACAGAGGTTGTGTCTTGGGGATTACTGCAATAGTGGCCATGCCGATGTCTGAGGTGAAGGTACCTTTTTTTGCTGCCTCTTAGTACAGTGCAGGTCCTCTCGGAATATGGAGTAGTATTCTGCAGGAAATCTGTCAGGGCCCGAAGTCTTTCCGAATGCCACCACTGAGATAGCTGCTCCTACCTCCTCAATGGAAATTGGCTGGCCAAGCAGTTGACATTCCGTTTGGGAGAGTTGCAGGAGAGGTATCTCTTGTAGGAGGCGGGCTGCGGCTCAGGTTCAGCAGGTGGGACCGCTTTGTAGAGGTTTTGATAATACTCTGCAAAAGTGTGCAATATCACGAAGGGTGCGTTGGGTGTGTGTTGGCTGTCAGTCTCCTTTGGTATGATCCGATTGGCTAGGGGACGGGAGGCAAGCCCGCAGAGAAGCTTACCATTTTTGTCTCCCCAGCCATAGACTCTAGCTGTGGAAGTTGCCCAGATCTGTTTTGAAGTCTCATGTGAAATGCGGCAAATTTCCTCACGCACAAGGTCGAGTTGTCGGGAAACCCTTCCCTTACTGTTCTGGGTGGTGAGTCCTCCCTCTGAGCTGAGGACCCGAGCCTCCAATTGGGAGAGATGCTGGTCCTGGGTCTGTTGTTTCTTTTTAAGGTACCCTTTGGCATAGCCTCTAATGGTGGCCTTACTTGCCACCCACAGTGTACCCGGTGACTGAACCGTGCCGTCATTAAGTTGAAAGTAGGCCTTGATTTCTGTTTCAAGGACCTGCTTATAGTCCTTATCCTAAAGACCCCAGGCGTTTAGCGCTACATGGGTTGCAGTGCCCCTATAGGGGTACCCAGGCGAAAGAGCAGAGGGGCATGATCCGAGATGCCCCGAGAGAGAATTTAAATATGAGTGACAGTTTGGCAGTCTGGGGCCGGCATAAATATGTAGTCTATGCGAGATTGACTATGATGTGCTGTTAATGTGTGGATGTACTGGCTTTATCGAGGGTTCCATATTCTCCAGACATCTCACACTCCAAGCGTGGTGGTCCAGTCTGAAAGACGTAGAGCACCCAAGCGGCGGCTCGCCGTGGAGACCCCAGTGATATCCTGGTGAGGAGCCACCATTGCATTGAAGTTGTCGCCAAGTACCATCAGGCCCTCTGGAAGCTTAGTTAGCACGTTAGAGAGATCCTGAAAGAATATGTCCTGGCTGCTGGGGGCGCATAGGCAAAAACAAGGTTAATTAAGCCTCCTCCCATAGTCCCTGTTAGAGCTAGGAAGTGTCCCTGGGGGGGTCACCCATCATCTTCGTAACCGTCAGGGGAAAGGAGTGGCGAAGGAGTAGTGCCACTCCACGGGAGCCCCGCGAGAAGCCTGCGTGGAAGACCCTATTGTATCCCTGTCTTGCTAGAAAGAGATAGTGGTTCCCCATCAAGTGTGTCTCCTGTATCATCAAGACAGCTGGGAGAAACCGTTGAGAGTATTTTAGGACTGCTGTGCGCTTTACAAGATACAAAAGCCCATTGACGCTCCAGGAGAGCACCTGGAAAGGCTCTAGGTCATGGTATTGTGGAGCCATAGAGGTGGGATACAGGGAGCGATCCAGCTTAGGCAGGGCGTGAGGTGGTAGCACTGTGTTATGTAAGAAAAGCAGTGTTGCATCTCCATTGCGGTGTAAGGTGAGTGAGAAGAAAGCAATAGAAGGGTTGCATCTTGTGGCATAAGCAAAGGTTAAACATCAACTAAACATATTCCCCAAACCTCCTCCCCAAACAACCCCTCTCCCCATACTTCGATCCCTGAAGCATCTGTTGCCCCATACGTGAAAAATAAACTAGAACTCAGTCTGAACTCAGCAATGGAGTGATGGACCCCACCATCATGTAGGATCAAGTCTGGTGTATCAGGACTCTAGATCGCTCCGCAGACGGTGAAAGATTCATCTCATCTATAGCAGTAAACAGAACCACTGTATCAGCCAATCGTAGGGTTCCTCAAAAGGTCAGTGTCCTCCACTTGGGCAGCCGGTGGAGATGGGGCAGCATCCAACTAACTATGTGGTAAAAGGGCTGGTGTTGGAGATTCAGTTTGGTTTTCTGCTGTCGAGGTCAGCGACAGTGAGACCCCTCTTCTGGTGTTGTGCCCTCTTTGTTAGCGAGTACGGTGCCTTCATGGCTTGGGGGCCATGTCCATTCTGGTCAATCCACTCGACTGCAGATTGGAAGGTGGGGAGTTGTTCAAGGTTCGCAGCAGTCTCTCTTCGGTGAGCCAAGTCCATGCAGTCTCAGGGGTGTAAAAAAGAGGGTTTTATTGTTGAAAACTACTCTGAGGCGAGTCAGGAACAGCAGTCGATACAACAGGTTCAAGGGCTGGAGCTTCTGCTTGACCACTGCATAGGATCACCTCTGAGATTGCACCTCTCTAGTACATCATCCTCCACTGTGGATATGCGGGATTCCGCCTCGGTGATCCACGCTGTGCTGTTTCTTAGATCTTGTCACACAAGTGCCATGTCGACCCACACTTCTACTATTTTGGTTTCAACTGAGGTTTGAGAGGTGTGAATGGCCTGGAGGATAGTAGCGAGGTCACACTCGGGCGCCAGAGCCTTGTCCGATGAGGCGCTGTTAGCGTTGCCATGGCTGGTGGCATACTGGTCTATGTGCGTCAGCTTGTCCTTGCCCATTGCTCCATCGAGAGAGGGTGATAGCCAAAGTGTAAAGAAGGGCTTTCAGCGCAGGTGCCCAGATGGTACTCCCCAGGCGCGTTGACCTGAGTTGGTCACCGGGGCCGCCTCGCGCATGGGAGATGGATGTCGCCTCCAAACTGCCTGCTTGCCCGCTGCACTCAGGACAATGTGGAGCTCATAACCTAGTTTGCCAATAACAGGGACCCAGGAACACAGACCACACAGAAACAGCCCTGTTGCCCAACCCTTGGTTTGGGTGGTGCGCTCACCAGGGTTCTAGTAGAAGCTGGCAGCCTCAATAAGCAGGGCAAAAGTGTACCAAATACCTGTCCCTCTCCCAGGGGCCACTCCAGGACTTCCGGGCCACTCCAGGACTTCCGGAGGTAAAGGTATGACAGCTACCAAATTCCAGCCTTATGTGAGGTCTGCCACTGTATTGTTTGTCCATGAGGGAGGAAGCGATTAGCTATATCATCTTCACCTTCTGCAGGGGGGCGGATGGGGAATGCCTGCAATGCTCTCAATAGAATCATCTGCCGACCGCCTCTCATGGAGACATCGATCAGATGTGGGCAGGGGTACAAGACTATGGCCCCACCTGCCCTCCACAGTGCCCAAAGCTCCAACAAATCCAACTCGAGGGCGCCGGGGGTTTATAGGTGGTCGTGCCCTCCACCACTCTCCCCCTCCACAGCTGGCAACAGGTGGGTCTCGCTACAGTTCTCTAAAGTGTCCCTCTATCAGGCTCTGTGGGAAAAGTTAAGGCCCTCCCGGTCATCCTGGAATCCACAGCTCGACAGCCGCACAGTGTTCAAGGCTTAGGCAGCAGATCTTCCAGGCTGCCTGTCACAGCGGGAGGTCCTCTGGGGCCCGCTTTGCTGACAGTCTGTGCCGCCCAGGGCAGTGGATTAATGTGCCCGCAGTCAACAGAGGAGCGATGGCCTCGGCCGCACGGTCCAATCGGGCAGGCAAACAAACAGGCCCGCGCATATGCGAGCTCTGAAGCGGTGCAGGAGGGCAAGGGGGACCAGGTAGCAGACGCGGCTCCTGCCACCCAATCTCGGTGGCTGATGGGCAGCTCCACTCCACACCTCGGGCGGGAAGTGTAGCGCAGGCTCCACACCACTTCACCCTAGGTCCTGGCCACCGCAGCCCACCTGAAGGCGACTTCCCTCAGGCCGGGGGGTCAGGTCGCTCACTCGTGGGCTCCTGCAGATCTGAGCTGCACAAGGCCTCCGGCATAGCAGCTCTGCAGCACTTCAGTCACAGCAGGGGGGTGGGGGGAGTCAATGGCCCAGGCCCTGGAGTACAGTTGCTTCTGTAGCTGATAGAGCGGGAGTCATCTCAACCCTCAGTCGGTGCAGGGGAAGATCTGCCAGAGACTCGGTCGTGTCCTCCGGTCTCCGGGTTCCTCAGCATGTATGCCGTTTTGGCCCTTTGAAAGGGAGGTGAGGCCTGTTTAGGGTGCCGCCATACTGCGCCAGAGTGTGTGGCGGGCCTTACCACAGCCCAAGCCGAATACGGCCGCTGTCATTCTCTCAATTTTGGTCCACTGAGGTCGGGGACTGTAGTGCTGCAGCTTGAGGGGAACCTCGGGTCTCGATATAGGTAGGGATGCGAGCAGATGAATGGGGAGTCCGGAGCACTCTTACACTGCGACCACCATCTTGACGCTCTTATGGAGAGACTCAACACTACAATTTAAAAGTAGAATATATAACCGGCGTTGAAAATAGGGTAGCTGACTGTCCATCAAGGTTGGTAGAGACAGAAGCAATGTTAGAGGATTTGAAAACTCAACAGGAAATGATGGACGAATTTAAAGTTTGTGAAATCACAGAAGGTATGGTCAGTGAAGATGAGTGGAAGAAACAGAGTGTAAAGGATAAGGAATTTACAAATGTCAGCAAACTCATCAAGGATGGTTGGGGAGAACACAAAAGATTGAATCCATCATACCAAAGGTACTGGGAATTGAGAAATGAGTTGTCAGTATACAATGGCCTGTTGTGCAGAAGTTCAAAAGTGATTCTGCCTGTGAGGCTGAGGGGTAAGGTGATTGAATTAGTGCACCAAGGGCATTTGGGTATTAGGAAAACAAAGGAAAGGATTAGGTTACACTTCTGGTGGTCAGGTTTGGACACTCAGGTGGAACGAGTGATCAGAGAATGTTTGGACTGTAAGAATAGTGATAAAGTGTGCAAAACAAGGACGCTGCCCATGACAATATGAGAGCCACCAGAGAAGCCATGGGAACAAGTAGCATTGGATATTTTGGGGGCTATATGCAGTAAGGCAGGACAATTCTATGTTGTAGTATTGATTGACCTGTACTCAAGGTGGCCTGAGATTAGGATCACCCAGGGAGTGGAAACGAAACATGTGGTGAGATTCATGAGGATGTTTTTTCCAGGGAAGAGATGGAGGAAATTCTTGCAGGTTGAGTCATAAAGCACCTGAAATGTGCACTATCACCCTAAATCAAGTGGAGTGGTAGAAAGAATTCATAGGGTATTCAAAGAAGCCATACAAATTGCCTAACAAGAATGAAATTTCAGACAAGGGTGGAAATGTATCACCTTACACCACATACAATCACGGAAAGGGTTACTTTTGAGGTGTTCAGAGGGAGGGAGCCCAATACATTGTTGTGTGCTGCTTGGATCAATCCTTTTAAAGATGGGACCAAGAAGGAGGAGGAAAATCGGAGGGCTAAACAGCAACAAATGTTAATTCAAATAAAGGAAAGATATGATGGGAGAAATTCTGTAAGGCAAACGGTGGTGACAGTAGATGATTGGGTCAGAGTGAGACTACCTACTGGGTTGGTAAAATCCTTCAATTATGGGTATCCACAAAGAGTCATTAAAGTTTTTAAAAATGCAGTCAAATTGGATGATAATTGCATATGGAATTTGTTTAGGGTCTTGGTAGTGCAAAAGAAAGAGAATGAACATCAAAAAGAAAAGGAGAATATGGAAAATTCAGGGAGTAATGACAAGTTACTAGTTGGGAAGGGACCACAGTGCAGCAGCAGAAGAGTAAATCTACCACGATATTTGAAAGATTATGTGATGTAGGAACATAGATTTTGTTTCGAGGTGTAAATACTTTTAGGCAAAGTGTTATTCACTGTAACAAGGTTAGCAAGGTAATGAGATAAAATTCTCAGTTTAAAGGTTTTATCTCAGAAATGTTCCCTCTAAAACCCTTTTCCTATCTTCCCTACCTTGTTCCCTCCTTCCCAGTCAGATGCTTTTATTAGAAAGGGGGAAGATGTATAGTATATCTGATATCTAATAGAATGTAGAATAAGAGGGCCATAGAAGGTGAGGACTGAAGGTTCAAGAGAAGGCGGTTAAAAAAGGAGACTGATACTGGGAAGCAAAGAGGCAGCTCATATGCTGAGTGGCTGAGGTGTATTTACTTAGAACCTAAATAAACAAGCTTTAACTTAATCAGTGGGTAGGAGTTACTTTTTCACACTTTCCATAATGGGACTAAAGGGGGTTTAATAGCTACTCAATACAGGGTGCTTTAATGCTTGAAAAGACATGAAGTGGATATAGGCTTGCAGCAGGAAATGCATCTCACAGCAGGAACCTGAAAAACTGCATAAGAAATGGTGAAGAAGTGTTTACTCGTCAGTTTGTGCATCATATGCCAGTTGTGTAGTGACATGGATGCCTCTGGTGTGCCATTTTCGTTGCAATGGCAAGTGACAGACAATGAAAAAAGATATGTGCTGCTTCATGGGCTGTTAAATGGGAGGGAAGTGTAAATAGTCAATGTGCATACGCCGAATGTAGATGATAAACACATTTGCGAGTGTCTCAGGGTGGCATCCCCTTTCTTGATACTTTTATGTTTCTGGTGAATGATATGAATTGTTTGTTCAACAGAAAATGGGATACCCATCCCTTTAAACCTAATGTCAAGCTGAGTATGACTGGAACACTGAAATTGGTAATGCATGATGTAGTGTTAGTAGTTATTTGGCAGGTGCATCACACCAGTACTAAGAATACTCTTGCTATTTGGCCACTTTTGAAATGTATAGTCAGCTGGGTTGTAATCTGGTTTACACAGTAAGATTGCCAGAGACATGATTAAATCGAATACCTTAGTAGATTGCTTTCGAATCATTCCCTTATGCAAGTTAGAATGATGGAACATGGCAATTGGGCATGGATATCAACCTGGTGTCTGAGATCAGAAGCAGTCAAAGATAGGGGTGCTTAGAAGACATGTATGCAGGGTCACTGAGAGATTTTTTGCGGCCAGATGTAACACCTCATCCATCCCGGCAGCAGACTATGAAGCCTTAAAGGTAGTAGTAAGAGGAAAATACATAACCAGGATTTATATTAAAAAACTGCATCTTGAAAGGGGGCTTGGCAGGCTAGGGAGGGACCTCAGCAACTTAGAAAAAGAAGTAATTTGAAACGAGGTGAGGAGAACAGAAATGATGGCACTCAAGAAAAAAACTAAGCAACAGCTGGAATATACTTGACAAATAGACAAATAGAATATATCAACATAGGTTGTAGAGAAAGGGGGAGCAAGGCGAGGTGGCTCGTTGCATGGCAATCAAACAGGGAACTAACTTATACTTGAGTATCATTTATATGGGCAGCTCTACAGCGAAACGGGGGTGCCTATGGATGACATGTTAGAGGGCATCAAATTACGATGGCTTGCTGAGGAGCAGCTCGTCCTATTGGAGTCTCCCCTAACCAAAGAAAGTATTCTGCTGACAATAAATGTTTCACAAAAACAGACGGCCTTGTGGTATGGTTTACCAGTGGATTTTTATCTGACTTTGTTAGAAAAGGGTTTTTTGGCTGGCTAGGGTATGCACCTAAACCAGGCAGAATCCACCACTCTAGTCAGGATAAGGGGATTACACGTCTAAAATAATCCCTGCTCACCCCCTTGGTAGCTTGGCATGAGCAGTCAGGCTTATCTCAGAGGCAATGTGTAAAGCATTTGCACATAAACAGGGGGACGCGCTCATTCATCAGCAGTCATTGCCGTGAGGGGAACGGCTCTGCCCCAGCTCTTCTTCTTCCTTGCCAGCCGTGAGGGGAACGGCTTTCCCTCAGTCTCTTCTTTCCTCCTGCCAGCCGTGAGGGGAACGGCGCTACGGACTACGAATCCCAGCAGGCGCAGGGAAGGACGCCCGCTGTCAGCATCACCGCGGCGCCAGGTGGCGCAATAAGTTGAGGCCCGGCCCTCCGCAGCGCGGGACGCGCGCGGGCAGCGCCCGGGCGAAGCCCGGGCCAAGGGCGGGCCCGTCCTTGCCCGTCAGTGTCCGACTGAGGCCGGGCTGGGCCATTTCTCTTTCATTGGCGGTTTTGAACCAGGTGAGCACTGCCCCTTGATCACCTGTATCCCGGCTGCTTAAATTTCCAAATATGGGGAAGAGAATTGATACAATACCCTCCCGCCCAGTTATTACAAGTATAGACAGTATGCTGGAAAGGGCGGTGAATATAGTCTCTAATGAGATTGATTTAACAGAGAGGAGACTATCCCTTGGCATTGAGGCTTTGCACGATGGTCCTATGTTAGGGCCGGAATTGGCTGATACAGTTGGCTCTCTCCTGCCCAGTAGTGCTTGGAATGCTCATCCGTTGAGCTTACCAACTTCTGCCACCGGTTCTATGTCTGGACATGAAGCAATCTTGACACAGAACCAAAAGGCTATCAGTACCATTACTGACCAGGATTCTCCCTTGCCCTGTGTTATAGAGTGTGCGGGTGCAAAGAGGAAGAGGAAAATAGCAAAGTCCGCCCCTTTGAAAAGAAAACAACCACCTCGCACCGGTTCCACTCGTTCTGCTATGAGCACCTGGTTACATAAACCTTCACAGACTCAGTCTCCGAATCCTGAATCTGTTATCTCCCTCACCATGAAGAACCAAGGAACTCTGTTGGCACTCAGACGAGTATTGTATTGCCCTCTTCTCCATATAACGGCTTGGGAGAGACTTTTATTGACACTGTTATTAATAGCATTTTTGGGCAAATTAAAGATCTAATTGATTCCAATTTCTGTGCTTTGTGGAAACGGCTTGATAGGTTGGATACCCTGTCAAATAAATTATGCTCACAACTCAAGATTGTTAAACCTGCTCTAGTAGAGGGGGTGGAATCAAGACTGATAGTGGCTGATACTGTCCCTCAGTTACATGTCCCTGCTCCACTAGCCTCACTGTTATTACCACCTGGGACATGTCCCACTTGTGAGAAGGTAACAGGGTGCCCCATAGCAAAGGACATTGTTACACCAGGGAATATACCTGACACTGTAGGTTTAAATATTTTGCCAGCTACTACTTTACACACACGACCTGTTTTTAGTAGCACTATGTGTGCCATGACAGAGAGTTCAAATACAAGGGATCCCAATATACATGGGGGATTTTACCCCAAGTAAACAATATAGATACTGAAGCCAGTAAAGATATATTGAAACTTCCACCTGCATCCTGTCCATTTGTCTGCGTATTTGCAGGTGTACCTCCTCTAAAGAAAAATCAAATTGAGACATGGTACCAACTTCGCAATAAGTGCGTTGATTGGTTAGCCAAACATAAGGGGTATAAGGTGGCTGATGCAAATAATATTATCATGGTACGAAGGGTAAGCTGGGTTGGGCCCTCTGTTAAAAATATCGAGGGGGACTGTATCGTTGTTAATTTTCGTAACCCTGCACTGGTAAAATCCCTATTAAAGGTTCAGGAAGATACAGGTATGGGGCCCAGCAATATCTTTTTGCTCCCATTGGGATATTTTTATAAACCTATTTTTAGCTCACAAATGAACGCTGGTGCCTCTTTATCGAGGCATAATAGGTTTTTGCCTCTGTCCTTTTTAGACACTCAAGATTGACTTGTACCCGCCCAGCCACCTATTGAAACTAATAGTTCAATTGATGAATGCCCTTTGGTAGGACACTTAAACCCAACTAGGTCTGGCATCAACTCTAAACTGAGTATACTTAGTTGGAATGTTGCCGGTTTGGCATCCAAAATGAATTTACCAGACTGGATCGAAATAGTTGAAAATCAGGACATCATAATGATGCAAGAAACCTGGGCCACTCGGGACTTCTACCTAGAAGGGTTCCAGTGTTTTAATAATGTTGTCCCGGTCCCCAAGGTAGGGCGACCATCTGGTGGGCTCTCGATTTGGGTGAATATTTTAACGGGTGGCAATGTGAATGTTTTAGATACAAGAAATGATAACATACAGGCTTTGATTTTTACGAGGGGTATTTCCATATGTTTAATTAACTTTTACAACAATGATTTTTACTCGGTGCCAAATATCATGTTTAATAATTTGTTCAACTTTATTTTAACTCTACAAAACCTTAAGGTTTTTACTAATGTTGTCGGTATTTGTGTGGGGGAGATTTTAATGCAAGGATTCCAATGAGTAATAATATACCAATATTTCCTACCACTTGTTTGTCTCGGTGCACGAGGGGTATAGAACTATCTGATTATTTATGTAATTATAATCTAATTAATACTATGGATATTGCTGCTATCCCCGATAAAGATAATCGTATTGAACCAACATATAGAGGCAGGGGTTGTGCATCCACTATCGATTATGTTTTTATCTCCTCAATCTTAGAAGATAGTTTGTTAAGTGCAGAGGTTATACCGACCCATCATGGAGACCACAACCCCATTAAAATATTATTGGAAATTGCCCCCAAATCTGTAAACAATAAGGAGTGTGGTGCTAGGAATCTGTTACCTTCTACAGATAATTTGAGACTAGTTTGGCGAGGAATTGATATCAATAAGTTATTTGATAATATGTTAACTGCTTTCTCGCCACTTGTCGACACCTGCCTGTCGTTTAAGGATCAAAATCCCGATGTGATTGGTGCATTCACTCAATTGTGTGCGGGCACAAAATGGTTGTTGTCAAGGCCTATTACGAAAGTTAGAACGGGACCGAGATGGTTTAATAAAGACTGCTCCTTAGCAAATAGGAAGCTTCGTAAGGCACTGTCAATGACCCCTAGAGATCGGGTACTTGTCAAAACCTTGAGGCTCCATTACAAGACAGTAACCACACAAAGGAAAGATGAAATCCTAAAAAATCACTGGGAGAGCTTAGCATGCAGTGCATCTCTAAAAAGGGAAATGGTTTTTGGGCGGCAGTTAAAAACATTAGGACATTAGGACATCCCCTAACTGCTATTAGTTGTAATATAACCAGCGACTTATGGGTGGCCCATTTCTCTACAATCTACTCGGCCCCAATTGGTACAGAGGACTTATATGAATATCATGCGCCTACCCCAATAGATATAACTCTGTTGGAAGTGGAGGATGCAATACAACAAAGTCTGGGTAACAAAGCGCCGGGCCCTGATGGGCTGCCCATTGATCTTATTAAAAATAACCCAGATTTTTGGGCACCTCTTTTATTGAACGTTTTTAATAACTTAACCTATGATACAATCCCGAGCACGTGGTCCATGAGTATTATCGTACCGATTTTTAAAAAGGGCGATCGCTCTAACCCCAGTTGTTACAGACCTATTTCCCTTATCGACAATACCCTGAAAATCCTGGGAAGGATTCTCTATAATAAGATACGGTCTTGGGCTGAGGGCGACAATATTTTAAGGCAGTGTCAACTGGGGTTTAGAAGTAAAGTAGGCACAGTAGAACAGTGTCTGAACTTAAATTTGATTATTGGCAAGTACACTGTCGCAAAAAAATCTCCCATATATCTTGCCTTCATGGACCTCACCTCTGCGTTTGACCTCGTTAACAGGTCACGCTTATGGTCTATTCTTTTAAAACAAGGCTTGGATGAAGTTTTAGTTCATTTTTTAGCATATTTGCACAGAGATTTGCATGCGCGCGTGAGGATTAGTCAGGATGGGGACGTATCAAGTGATATTAAAATTGATAGAGGTGTCAGACAGGGGTGCGTCCTGGCACCCCTTCTTTTTATTTTATATATTAATGATTTGCATGACTCACTAGTAAGACTTACCCACGACGTACCGAGTATAAATGGCAACACACTGCCTGCTCTATTGTATGCCGATGATGCTGTTTTAATGGCACGCACCCCGAATGCTTTACGCATCTTAGTACGAGGTTTTGTAGATTTTATGGCTGTTTTAGATTTAAGGACTAATTTTAAAAAATCATTTTTAATGGCATGCGGCCCTAAAAAGCGCCCCATTAATAAAATTATTGTTGATTCAGAAAGTTTACAAAGCACTTGCACTTTTTCTTATCTTGGGTTACTTTATGCTATGAATGGCTCATGGTCTGAACATGTGGCACACAGCAGAAGTAAACTGTCAAGAAGCATCAATACACTTCTGGGATTACCCCGACCCAAAAGGTCTGAAACCGCCCTAGCTTTTAAGAAAATTTTTAAACTGCAGTGTGCTCCCATTGCAACCTATGGAGCAGAAATCTGGGGCTTCACCAAATGTAGTAGTATTCAATCGGAAGAAAATAGATTATGTAGGAAACTCTTGGGTGCACCGATTTCTTCATCGGTATATGTGTGCCACAAAGAATTGAACCTGCCCTACATTGAAGATTACATTAGGGCTCGTCCGGCACTGTTCTGGGTTGCAATTTGGAAAAACACTGCGGCAACCCTCACTAGAGATATAATAACGGATTGCCTTAGATGTGAGAGGGGCGGGGATATACCATGGCTTGCTGCTGTAAAAGAGAGCCTAAAAGGCGTAAATTATTTACGCATCTTTTTAAATCCAATTCAATCCGAGCTAATTAATAAAAAAGCAATACAAGAAGCACTGTACAAAAAATATAGCGATGAAAGGCACCTGAGAGAGACCAAGAAAACCTCAGTTGTAAAGTATATGTCCATAGAGAATTGTTCTTATTTGCCTGCTAGATATCTTTTAAAACCCCTAGGATATTGGGAAAGAGGGTTGTTATTTCGTCTACGAGCAGGCACTATGAAATATTTATTATGTTTCCCTTTGGGCTATAATACCGATCTTGATGCATTGCCTTGTCCATGTAACGCACACAGTAATCAAACAATGTTGCATTTTTTATTCTTTTGCGGTTTTTATTTTAAATTTGCAAAAGGATTTTTGATACCTTTTCTTAAATCACGTGCTATTTCCGACTTCAGGTTAGCATACACGGAGGTGCTCAAATTGGCGGATGATGAATTAATTTTCCGTGTCGGATCATTCCTGAAGTCGGCTGTACGGTCACGTAGAACTATGTGTGCCCAATGAAGGTCGTTAGAAATGTATTTTATTGTATTGATATTTAAATTCTACCATTGATTGTTAATATATGATATATCATGTTATTTATGACCTATTTTAGTCATTACCATTAATGTACTGTATCTTTTGTCATGAATATGTTGCCATCTATGAATTGTTTTATTGTGCTTTTATGGATATTTTTATATTCGAATAAAGATATTTTGATTGATTGATTGATTGAGAGCGGTGCGATGTTCGGTGCCCTCAGGTCATGGTGCAGGCAGTGGCTCGGTGACGGTCATCCAGTGGCGTTGGTGAGACCAGGGCTGCGGTGCGAAGTGGGGCGGTGCTCGTTGCGGTACTAACAGGTCACGTGCAGGTGGTGGTCTCATCGTTGCTGAAGCACTGTTGTTGGTAGACCCAAGGCTGCGGTGCGAGATGGGGCAATGCGGTGTGGCTGGCCCATAGGTCGCAGTGCAGACAGCAGTGTCGGTTGGCGAACTGGAGTCGAAGGCGTTGGCGTTGGTGGGCCAAGGCTATGGTGTGACACAGGGCGGTGCGTTGTGTAATGTACGAGTGTTGCCCCCAAACCATGGTGCAGGCAGTGGCGTTGATGTCAGCTTGGAGCGGCGGTGTCATGAGACCAGGGCTGCGGTGCAAAGTGGGACGGTGCTCTGTGTTCTCCCCGAGTGGAGTCCACAGGTCATGGTGCAGGCAGCGACATCGGTGACGGCATCGCTGCATCGTCAGGGATACCTGGGAGATGGTGTGAAGCGAGGCGGTGCAGATTGCGGTACCCATAGGCCACGGTGCAAGCAGAGGCTCAGTGGTGGCATCGGACGGCATCGTCGGTGAGACCAGGGTTGCAGTGTGAAGTGTGTCGGTGCCCTCTGCGGTGCCTTCAGGTCACAAAGCCGGCAGCTGCGTCGTTGACGGCGCCAAGTTACCTTTCTCCTCTGTAGCAGCTGAAACTCCCAGTTCCAGAAGCCGGTACCCAGAAGATGTTGAAGTCTTTGATTTCCCTGAGACTTCCAACAGGAGGCAAGCTCTACATTATGCCCTTGGAGATACTTCGTATACAGAAAGAACAATGCAGTCTTTTCCCTGCCTAAGAAAGAAGCAGCAACTGCAGGCCAACCCACCAAAGCAACAACAAAGGGGCAGTACTCCTCCTGGCAGCTCTTCCAGATCTTCTTCCTGGCAGGTTCCTTAGTCCAGCAGTAATCTAAAGTTCTGGGATCAGGGCCCTAATATTTATACCACATTTTCCTTTGAAGTTGGTACAAAGTACCTCTCGTACACACAAACCAGTTCTGCCTGGCTCAGCCCAGGTTCACTACACGAGGTGGAGATAGCTTTGTGGAAGGCAGCCACAGTCCATTCAGGTGCAAGTGACAACTCCTCCCAGTACTCTAAATGCAGCCAGGTCCATTCAGCCTGACTATGAGTCACCTAGGAAAGGCGAGACACACCTCAACCTCTCCCTTGTGTCTGTATAGTGTGAATGCACATCCCCACCTCCTGTCACTCTAAACTCAGACGGTGAAAACACAAATGGCAGAGGCACACAGGATGGTTAAGCAAGAAAATGCCCACTTTCTAAAAGTGGCATTTTCAAACACAATGTAAAAATCATCTTCACTAAAAGATGTATTTTTAATTCTGAGCTCAGGAAGTCTAAACTCCATTTTGCTATCTTGTCCCAATGGAAAGTTACATTTGTAAGATGCTACGAGGCAGCTTTCTTGTTAACCTATGGGACAGATAGCCTTTCAATAGTGAAAAACGAAATACATAGTAGTTCACTATCAGGACATGTGAAACATACCACTACATGTCCTACCTTTAACATACACTGCACCCTGCCAATGGGGGTACCTTGGGCCTACCTGAGGGATGCCTTCCATGTAAGACAGGGAAGGTTAGGGCCTGGCAAGTGGGTGAACTTGCCAGGTTGACATGGCAGTAAAAACTGCACGCAGACACTGCAGTGGCAGGCCTGAGACACCTTTGAAAGGCTACTTGTGTGGGTGGCGCAACCAGTGCTGCAAACCAACAAGTAGCATTTGATTTCGAGGCCCTGGGCACACACAGTGCACTGTACTAGGGTCTTAATAGTAAAACAACATATCCCAATCATGGAAAACCGATCATAACACAATTTACACAGAGAGCATATGCACTTTAGCACAGAATAGCAGTGGTAAAGTGCCCTGAGTCCTAAAACCAAAGACACATAGGTCAAAAACAGGAGGTCAAAAAGCAAAACGTGTGGCCGCTGAGAAAGCCAAATCTAACAGACTTTCACCATGATTTTGGTTGCCAAATTTATAGCAGTGTGTCTGAACGTGCAGTTCACAGGGAAATTACTTCCCTCCATGAAAGAGGTGGTTAAAGTAATAATAATGAACCTGAAACGAGACCCAAAGAAGTGGAGCTCCTACAGGCCATTATTAATGCTAAATAGCAATGAAAGCATTGAGCAAGGACTTGGCCAATAGGCTTTTCGGGCGATAGAAGCACTGACACAGATATCAATGCAGCTTTGAATAACACTGGAGTATGCGGTTAAACCGAAGAAGACTCACCCATGTCATGCACTGTTTGGGAAGGGAGGAAAACCCCTATGTGCTGGCTGAACAAGATAAGGAAAAAGCCTTTCATACAATTGGCTGTTCCTGGAAGCTGAGAATATTGCAGTGGATGGGATTCTGCTCTTTATTTTTAGGCTGGACTAAAATATAGTGCACTGATCCCAGAGCCAAAGTGAGGTCTGTGATATCCAGCAGATGGAGGATAGAAAGAGGAACCAGACAGAACTGTCCTTTGTCCCACTCCTATTTGTCCCAGTGTTGCAAGCATTGGTTTATTTTAAATAGAGCACGAAGCAAGATTGGGGCGTACAAGTGGGGGATACTGTGCGTGTGATTTCGATGTAAGCAGACAACATCCTGGTATATTTGCAGGACCCATTGATGTCAGTCCCACTTCTCAAGCTGGGATTGGCCTGTTTTGGAGAGATCTCGGGGCTAGATGTGAATCAGGCAAATACCATACTATTTCCCATGGGAGATGGCGTAGACAGGAGCAAAGCAGATTTCCTAAATTTGCAATTCGGTGAGAACCAATTAGCTTTAGGCAATCATGTTGCGCACAAACCAGAAGAGTAGTAATGGTGCAACCGGGACTAATTGTAATTGCCTTGAAGATGTCAGTGGTTTTTCTGAACTCTAGCCTGATGTCCTTAACGGGCACTGTGTCGGTAGGCAAGATGGTTCTTTTGACCTACTGTTGATATTCTCTGCACAAAGTCAAACTAAAAGAAGATGTGGGGCTAAATTTGGAAAATGGAAGAGCGCTGAGGACCCTTCACACAATTAGCATACATAGGACCGGTGCAAGGGCTATTGATGCCATAGCAAAAATACTTTTCTGTCTGCGACACTGCCCTACAAAATGCTTTTATTTGCAACTACAAGTTGCACTGTAGCCGATTTTGCTGCAACTTCTGAGTGGTGTTGTAAACTATCTGCCTTGTCTCAACTGGCCGTGGCGGCCCTCAGCAAACAGGCAAGGATGTGGAGGAGGGAGGATCTAACATAACGGCTAGAGCTGCTGACTTTGGAACTAGGGAACCAGGTTCGAGGTTTCAGCATTGGCTCAACATCCTGTGATTCTGGGCAAATCACATAGGGCCTGATTATACGTTTGGCGGATGGAATACTCCGTCACAAACGTGACGGATAGCCTATCTGCTGTATTTCAAGTTCCATAGTATATAATGGAATTGTAATTTGGCGGATGGGGTATCCGTCTTGTTTGTGATGGAGTAACCCTGTCCGCCAAACTCGTAATCAGGCCCTTACTCCCTCCATGCCTATCAGAAATTAATGTGTCCTGTGTAATGTAATAGGTGCTGATCATGTAAAGAGTCCAATACCATCGGGTCGAGTTTGCACTAGATAAAACTGCCCAAAAAAAAAAAGGATTGTCAGTTCAAAGATTATGATTTTGAAAAATA
Source organism: Calotriton arnoldi (assembly GCA_963921515.1). Taxonomy (NCBI): domain Eukaryota; kingdom Metazoa; phylum Chordata; class Amphibia; order Caudata; family Salamandridae; genus Calotriton; species Calotriton arnoldi. The sequence continues at coordinate 142,322 of CAWUFW010014283.1, read as the reverse complement.
TTCTGCCTCTGGATGCTGCCATAAAGGTTAGATAAATTATGAGGTAGTTTTCAATTGATATTTTCATTTTGTATTTAAATTTATTCCACGTGACCACATAGGGTAAACAAGCAATATTTTCAGCGTGCTCCTCTGTTGAGTCAATCATAATGAGGCGCTCTCTCTCTTGTGGGTCAGTGGTTGAGATGATATAAGTCTTAGCATGTTAGATAGCCCAGTGGGTTAATGGACCTGCTCTTTCCAATAGAGGTAGTGGTGAGTATGCCTGAGTGGAGCAGTTGCTGTTACCTGTGCTTCAGTAACCAGTGCAGTATTGAAATGGTTATTATAGAAGTAATACTGTGGTTGGTTTGGAAGCAGAATATTTTAACCCCATGAGGAAGATGAAGCCCAGATTCCATTCGGGCATCTCCTCAGTGAGACAGCATTGCCATCTCCCAAAGAACAAATAATTGGAGCACATAGCCCATTAGAATTGTCTCTTCTGTAGCTGCCACCTGAGGTGAAAAATATTCTGTCATCACTTTAGCCGTATCATTCGTTTTCCAGTTATTGTTTTCATTAGCAGTTACTAAAATATATATAGCAGATGCTACAAATTCCATTTTTTTATTGGCTCATAAGGTACAATCATTATTATTGGCACCAGCCTTTATTATCTCAATCTCAGAATGATAACAAGGAGCTGTAAGGATCTGACCCTGTGACCTAAAGGTTACAGGTCGTTGAGTTTTTGGGCTAGCCCTTCATCCACAAGGCCTCACCCGAATCAATTCTAATATGATAAAAGCAAGCAGTTCAAATGGACCTCAGTGCTTCTTGCAACACTTCATTGCACTTTGAGATTAGACAATTTGTGACCGTTTCATGAAAAACACAAAAGACCACATGGGCCTGTGCCTAAGGTTTGTATACGTTTCATATTTGCAGGGATTGACAGAACCCTGAACTGTTGTCACTTACTTGTCATCCCCACAAAAATACAAGTGCAAACTGTAGGCTCAGCAGAAAGACTGACAGCACGGGATTAGGCTAAATACGCCCATTGTTATCTTCTTATTTTTGTTTTAGATTCCCCGAGACAAATGGGGTGTTTGTGGCACTTTCCAATACTGAGGCACTGCTTACTTTCAGTAGCTGGAAGTTATTAAGTGCAATAAGTGCATTACAAAAGTTTGGGGATACACGTAAAGGTAGGATTCTGTGTATTCAACACGTTTGCAATGCCTTTCCTAACATCTCTTTTTCGAACATGTGTTTCCCCACCCCACTTACTACTGTCGAAAAAAATATATATATTGTCCATAGTCATAACCGTGATCTGGCAGAGGAAAATTGCATAGATCTGGATTCTGTTGATCATGATCGCAGCCTTCTGGCTGCAGAATTACAAAAAGTACATTTAGTCAGGTCCAATATAACTAAGCATCCCCCTCAAGGCCCCAAATACCATATGTTATATTGCTTGGCCCTTATGGACAACAACTGAAATTACGCGGGTTTGCGGCCGCAGCGTTTTCCACAAAATGATGGATTTTATGCATGTGCAAATAATCCAATATCTGCTGCACAATTTGCAGATGTTAATAAAAAAATTGCTTCTAGCTCAAATGGATCAAAAATTCCGAAAAAAACCAGCAACACCTGTTGCTGCACAGTGAAATGCCTCTCTCTGTTTCTTGTTATTGTATTTGGGTGTAAGACTAGCAATAATGCAGTGAAACATTTGTCCAGATATGGTTATTATGTTTAAAAATGTCAAAATAATGAGGTAATACTATTGCAAAATGTGGTGGGTTATCCTGCATAATTTGATTTTTCTTGCTGTATAATTTTGTAAACTCTGCCACATAATTTAGTTCTACCGTGCTGCATAATTCTAGTGGCCATGTCCTTAGGCTTTGTTTAAGGGGTAGGTCACAATGGACGCATTAGTAAGAGAGTTCATTAGAAACAATTAAAGGGCCTGGGCAATAAACCGAATAAAAATACATTTGCATACTATGCATCATTCTCCATAAAGATTACCAGCAGAACTCCAAAGCTTGTCAGGTGGTTGCATTTGCATACTGTCTCGTTGCCTTTTGAACCTGCGACCACACAGCCTTCCGAAGACCAGCCTCCTGTGCCATCTGTCACACAACAGGAAGTGAACATGAGTGATATAGCAAAAGCAACATTTCCATAATGAGGTGGCAATAAGATGTGCCAAATGATTAATGAGTGTTTAATCAAATACTCACTGTTTCTACTGAAGTCCCAAAAAACACACTTTTTGGTAAAATTTGCCTGTGAAAAAAATAAGACAAACACAGTTTCAATGCAAGTCTAGAATAGGTTTCTAAATAATCTTATGATACTGTTGTCTACAAAAAACAAAACATAAAAGTACCTTGAAGCTATGAAAAAAGTAGAACTCCATATATATCTTTAATACTTATTCAATTATGCCCGCCGTTTATTACAATCGAAAGGTTATCGTTTAACGAAGGAATAACCTTGACTACAGGCAATTCCCATTTTTTCTCTAATTGTTCTAATTTGTCTTGAGATGCACATAGGTCCTCTTCATTTAATGTATTCCCCTGGAGTCGGGTTTACTCTATACTCTTTCTAACACAGTAAACATTAATCCTGCTTATAAGAGGTCTGGAGCCTTTTATAAGAAAGCATCTGAATCAAGACCCCTCTTTTAGAGCACCAAGGTCAGTTCTGATATCTCACTTTGGGGGAATTATGCATTCCTGGTGGTATGAAAGTTAAATGAAATATTGTGTTTCTAGGTGGAATTAGAATGGACAGATATGATATTTTTGACATCCACAATTACTACACAAAGCTGCCTAAACTTCTGATATTCTGTACATTTAATGCATTCAAATATTTCCCACTCTTCAAATCTCAAGAGCAATATTAATGCCACTAGGAAACATCCTACCTCACCAATAACACCATTCATTTAAACTGACTGGCGTCTCAAAATGACGTGCATGTTAAATATTTAGTAATCATCTAAACAATGCACATGCATCGTTAAGAAAATCCGTTAAAAAAGTTAATCAAGTTTAGGCAAATTCTATACAAATATTCTATACGGAGGTTCATCGTGTTGCAGAATATCCACATGCGTAGAGTTAGGAAATATATGAAATTTCGCTATTTAAAAAAAAAATGTTTCCCCACACATGGACATTTGTCCATGTGATGTTTTCTACTTCACCACACTCATTGTGAATATTAGGGAGGAAAACTGTTTGATCTCCAACATAAGTACAGGTAGGTGTGGGTAGGGCTATTCAATGGTTTGTAAATCCAAACAAATTGGCACTATGGGTGTTGACAAATTGCTTTGGATTTCTTTGCCACCCCATCACAAATACTATGGCAAAGCCAACAACAAATCTTACATGTGTCTTCTACCAAGTTGTAAATTATCAGCATGATTGAATGACAACCTCACCTGCAAAACTGGCTTTGTGAATCACCCCCTAGATTAAATATACAGATTCATTAAATTTTTCCATACATGAGAATTGTGCACATAAACATTACTTGATAATGGAATCTGCTCTGTAAGCTGTAAGAAAAAAAAATCTTTAAATGAGATGTAAAGTTTTTAGAAAATATTTGTAAATGCCTATTTCTTGAAACTTGGATATCAAACACCCTTACAAAATAAATTTCACAGGAGTCAAAGCTGGCTGGGAGCCAAGTTTGCTGATTCTTGGCTAGGCTGTTCTGCAATGTATGAGCCCTGAAGTATGGTCAGAGGCGGCCTGGGAATTGCTTTAGGCCTGTTAGCAGGCTGGCATTTATATTTGTACTTCACTGCTTAATCTGCAGCCAGAGTTACCCCCCCCTCCATGACCTAGAGAATGACAATGTAGGATCAGCCAAGGTTGGCAAGTTGGCCCTTGCCCCTGTGAGACTGGGCAGATGTTGCTTACCCACTGCAGTGATGGTATGGATGAGAACAGTGTCATCACATGGAGCTCTCTGTGAGTTAAGTGAAGAGACGCCGTTGGTGAGTCGGGAAGCCGCACACCTCTAATGGGTGAAATAGCCAGGTAGGAGTGGTCACACTGGAGTTTCTGGGCTCAGGCACTTTATATGGGGTGCAGTTCCTTCCTATTGGTTTCTGGGTTTCTGCCCATTCATAACCTGCAGTGGCCCACGTTCTGAGTGGATTTGGGGACCTGCTCTCACCCAGTCCTGACAGAGCACGAGTTTGCGCTTTCATCTAGTCACTGATAGCCTGAAGTATGCCATACACAATTCTGATAGGAAGAAGAATTCCTAAGTGGAAGGGTTCTTGTAATCCCATGACACTATGAATAAAAGGGGCCATCCTGTGTCCACTTCACTAGTAGAAACACAGGAGGAAGACTTTATCCAGAGAGAATGGGCACTGGTGCAATTCATGACAGACTTGTACTCAGACGTTAGCACTGAGATGAAGAACATCACAGCAGTGGTGAATGTGCTTTAAAAAATATTGTAGAATATTATTGAAAATGTGACAGACCTTGAATGGCCCAAGATAAAAACGGGAGTGAAATCTGGAACCCCACAACATAAATTTAGTGAGAAGGACTCTTCAATCATCGAGAGGTAAAAGAATAGAGATGTTTGACAATATGCTAAGAATAGAATCCAGGATTCAAATGCTAGATGATTTTAAGTGAGGAGCTTTTCTACAGATTCTGGGTCTCTCAGCATAAACAGAGACTGAGGAGCAACATGCCATTGTGGAGTCCTTGCTGCAAGCTCTTTATGTTCCTCGGAACTTTGATGATTCTACTGTGGAGTGGAGGGACTACAGACTTCCTGCACAGGGCTCAAGGTCCCAAGGAAACTCCAGCTATAAAGTGAGGACCTATTAAGTTGTGAGAGGTGATAATATGAGAAGCAGTAACTTAAGGCAGCGCCTTCTATGGCAAACACACTGTATTCCTATTCTCCGACCTCAGCCTGCAACACTGGAAGAGACAAGGGTCTTAATTCCCATTAAAAGAGACCTAGTCAGCCCGGAGTATGTGCTTCATTCACCCAACAAGAGAGGTTGAGGGAAGATGATAGTAGCAAAGGCTACAACCTCATGCATGTGAACTCTCACAGGATATTCCTAGAGAGTTAAGGACAAGAGTGGTGAACCAAACTTATGGGTATGTGCCTGTACCTTTTGTGGTGTGGTAACACTCACTGTACCAGTATGCAGATGGGTGAAGAAACAGAGACTCCAAAATGGCCTCCATTTGACTCCTGCTGCTACTAACTAGGCACTGTTTAAAAGCCAGTATTTGTTTTACCCACCCTATTTTCAGCTTTGCCGTGACCTACTGGGGTATAGACCTTGAACCATTAGTTTCTTAATAACACCTGTGAGTCTAGAGAATCTTTCCTCGTTGAACTCTAGTTCTGTCCGTTTCCATCCTGAGTCATCTTCAGTGCCTTAGTCTTTCAGTGCCCACATGCAATAGCAGAGACAAGAAAGAGATATACTGGAAAACCAAGAAGATGCTGGATGCTTTGAGACAAAGTTACGAAGACTTCTTGTCTGATGGCAAAGGTTACTGTGGTGGAAAGAAGGGAACAAGAGGTGACCAAAAAGATCAGACAAAATATGGAGTATTGTGTTGTCGAGTAGGGGATTGCGAACCTGAGAGCACGCTGGTTTACTGCAGGAGAATACATGATTTGTTTTCTTTCAGTGAATGGTAAGCCTTGTATTCAGGGCCGGACTGGCTACCGGGCGTTTTGGAATGCTGCCGAGCTGGGGGCTGATTTCGTTGATGGGGACCTGCGTGTGCTGAACAAAATTCGTTTTGCTTTGTTGATTTCGAAGCACACGCAGGTCTCCATCAACAAAATTAGCCCCCACCGCAGTGACATCAGCCCCCAGCTCGGCAGCATTCCAAAAAGCCCGGTAGCCAGTCCGGCCCTGCTTGTATTTTTATATATAGAGGTGCTGGAAGAGACATTTTACCCTAGTTTTCATTTCTCTTTCCGATTCCAATTTCTTTTTATTTATTTGCCTTTTTTTCTTCCTTCTACCAGTCACATTCTACAAATATTATAGATAAACAGCTATTGAAAATGGAGGCAATACAAAACTGATGTGTAATATTGAACTAAGCCTAAAGTGCTTTCCCTTTCAAAGTTTATATATTGTATTTTTGGGTATTGGGACTATACCTTGGCACTGATATCAATGTAAAAGAGTCCACCAATATGTTGATAGAAATGTGTCTCCATTATCAGCTAACTTGTTCTCACCTCACTTGGTGGTATGCTGGTCCTCAGTGTGATAGTAACATCTGTTGCAAGGTTGCTGATCGTCAGATTAGAGACTGCTGCAGATATGATATAGCTGACCAGAGATTCGCTCTGCAAGGAGGGATCCTGTATAAAAAATTAGCACAAATGTAAGATATGAGGAAGTGATAGCAAGGAAACATGATATGTATAAATATTGAAGCCTTTTCCATCTATGAACCATCTAGGATCAGCACAGTAAAAGTTGATAAATACAAAGCCAAGATATGTAAATCCCTGGTATAAAATAGTACTGTCAATCCTTGCTTTATCTTCCTTCTTATCACTTGTTGCCATAAAGTGGTCTGAAAGCAAGCGGACATCCAAAAGATTCTCAGTATATAACTAATGAAGCATTTTTTAAAAATCAAGAAAACAAAAAAACAAGAAAGCACATTATTTATAGGTCACTTTGTAGAAGCATTGCATGATGGAAAGGTGCTTTGCCATAAAATGTAGCAGACCTACATTAAGGTTTTAGAGTCACACATGGATAAGATTTTCTATTAGAAAATGTATGCTATTTACAATGTCACAATTGTTGGCAACCCCCTCATACCTTTTCAACATTTGCTACTCTTACAAATTGCCTACTAAACAATGTCACCGCCTAGACCACGCTGCATGGTGCAAATTTGTGACAGAAAGACAAAGTTATTGAGGGTGCAAAAATTGTATTACCTAGAAATTGTAAAGGTGTTATATTACGTATTCCTGGTGTTACTAAAATGCTACCATCAACTACATATACAAACAAAGATGCCAAGGGATCGTGATACTAATTTTTCTGATTGAGCAAACTTTGAAAGTTAGCAAGTCTTCCACGTAGGATCATACAAAATTCTAAACAAACAGAACATAGGATTTTAAAAGATTAATATCTTCACCAGTCTGCATCTATGTGTATATGCCTGACTATCTGACCATTATGCATGTTGTCACTTTTGGTGAATATTGAAAGACATCATCTATATTTTTACAGGTAACTGCTCCATATGTTGTTTTAATGTTTCTCCCTTGTGCCATTCCCCGGTGCACAAATTGGCTGTAAATTTCCTTTTGCAAAAGATTATTTTCTTTCCCATTAAACGGGATATTTTAACCCTTAAGTTGACAAAGCTTATTATGTTTTCATAATCAGATATGCCATTGAATGTCATAGGGTCTCTTTTGATCACTCGGCCAATGACTAGATAAAATGGCTTCAGAATTTCAGTCTGTGGTTCGCTTACACATTTCCAATTGAGAAGCGAATGCTCATAGTAGCCCTGACTTTGATTAGCCTGCTAGCTAGAATTTAATTCCAGTTTGAGTCAATGCATTTTTGCTGAAGTACAGTGTATGCTAAAGCACATCTTCTGAAGCATAGTGTGTTAGTCATCTTATGACACATTGATTTCCACACTGTCCAATGTGCAGACAATTAAAGGAAAATCTCGTTGTTATATGAAAGCACCTGCATGGATCTTGAAAGATCGCGAAGTGGGCTTGAGAACTGAACAAATTTCAAGTGGTGTTTGAATGTCACTAACTAAAGAATCCAGTGTTGCACAAAATTTGTTTTCATTTTGTATTCAATTGTTGAGTATAGAACTTCAAAAAGTACACCGAATGCAATAAATCGACCATGTCTGCTTCTTAGGTTTAAGCTCATTTAGAGATGTAAATGGGTTACTATTTGTGAAGAATCAGTCATTCCCTTGACACTGTGTCTGAAAGCCCTCACTACACTAAACCTGGCAGTTAGTTCAATCCCTGCAGTTCATATACCTCCTACTAGTGCCCTTTTCACAAGCCAAAAAGTAATTCAATGTAACCAGAGGTGTTCAACATCAAGTGTAGAACTTTGCAAAAATGTGCACTCTTCTCTCTCTCTCTCTCGCTACCAAGCATAATACATGAAATTTCTTTTGTATTTCAATTGGTTTTATCTACAATGGAATAGGATGCAGAAGAGTGAGAATTTACTGTGCCTACTAATTCCATAGTCTTGATTCAACTGTTAGAATTACTGCAGTGCCTATGTGAGGTGCTATGATTTAAGCACTATTCATGTGCAGTTATAGCCGATGCCTAGGAACACATCACATCTCGTAGACATACTTCAGGAGATGAAGTCACTTTCTGCTTTGAGTGACAAAGGTGCATTTTGAGCTGTGTATTGGTAGTCAACGATTACAATCATTCATTTTCTAAATTGCTTTACTTCCTTGGAAAATCCTCTGTACTGCTTCAAACGGGTGGAATTCACAAAGAACAGTACGTGACTCATGATCTGGCTTCCAGAAGATGTTAGCAATTAAGTTTCTCTTTTTTGGCTCACTGTTTACACTTTTTGTACTTTAAAAACACGTGAAGAATTCAATCAATTTAATAATCTAGCCAATGAAATAGTCAGTTATTAATAACAGCAATTTTCAAAGCTTACCTGGAACAGAGATGCCTTCTCAAAGAAGTTGAACTGTACTCTTGAAGCCCAGTCTTTACTTTGGGCTCCCAAATTATCCAGTAGTGATGCTGGGAGAGTGATAGATCCAGAACTGTTTATCGGTGTCTGGGTATCCAAATTAGCCTGCACACAAAGTATAAGGGTAAAATATTTTACTCAAAAATTTAGAAGCATCTTCGAAATGCACTCTTGGTGTCGACATTGAATATGATAATCAATTCTAATAAATAATTAGTATGCTTTAATACAAGGGTCTCTACTTTTTGAGTTTCACCCGAAAAAACCCCCATTACATTTATTAAATATAAACGCTTTTCCAATAGTTAGATTGATAGGGATCACTGTTTTTCACCCTTATGACTGCTAGTAGATGGTGTCATTTAGGTGCAGAACTATATCCCATGTTATATGACTTTAACTGACCAAGTCTCTTGTAAAAAGCAAATCTAGTGATGGCCACCATTAAGTTTTTTGTGGTGACCTCTTATTCTAGCGCCACAGGTCTTCCCCCTCAATTCTAATTACTTCCTGTACCATTTGGCATTTAAATGTCTCTATCAATTTCATTTAAATAAACCGTTGAAAAAACACAATCGTGTTACCTGTAAAGTCCCTGAGTTCTGGACTGCAAAAGACGTTTCGCTGAAGGAGCTTGCATTTATTTTGGTCACTGCCAAAACCAGCGAGGGAGAGGAAAAATGTACTGACTGTGACGAAAAGTTTAGTTTCAATCCGACAGTATCCACAACTGTAATGATCCTGTTCGAAATGTAAAAAAAGGTTTTAATATAAAATGCTTTTCTCCATGTCACAGAAAATTATCTTAACATAAAAATGTGTTTTGGGGCAAATCTCTTGTAGACGACATTTATTCTATTCATCATATTTTTATGGTGCAAACTTAAATTGAACGTATCAGAGCGCTATCAGGCAATGACGTAGTCAAAAATGGAACATTATTACATCAAAAAGAGATGTAGCAAAGCATAACAAAAAGCGAAAAATATCCACCAGAATGATGGTTTAAATGAGTTATTTAAATATTTTTTGGGGTTAAACAATATCTCCAAAATGTTTGTTAAAATAATGTATTTAAAGTTTGTTATTGGGTAATAACTAGATACGCTTAGGTCATTAAGAGTAAAAAAAATCATAACTATCATTATAATTGCTCACATTTCATCAACATATTTCTCAAAAGTTCAAAAAAACGAATTAACAAAATGTAATTCCCTAATGGGATCAATTCTCAGGAAAAATCGTGCTTAAACATTTAAAATTCAAGTTTGCGCAGTCAAGTGTGCCTTTAATTTACTTTTAAACTTTTTATCTCAAACATCATCACACATTTTCGGTCTCATCAACCAGCTATAGGAAACAAAAGCAAATATCTCATTGATATAGCAGTCAGAGTTTAATCAACTTTCCCAGACAAAAAATAGCAAAGAACTGTAGACGGTTCTGTTCAGGAGAAAAAACACAATAAAACTAATATCAGAGCAAATGAACAACAAGATTGTAGATCAAGCTCTATCAAATCAGTTCTACAGGTGTAAAGATCCGGACATCATAGAAATGCTTCCAAAATAGATCCTGGGGCCTCATAACAGTGCCAAACACGAGTTCCATATGCAGCCGCCAGAACGTTAGCTTCTTGAGGAGAGTAAAAGATGTACTAATATGGTTTCTGGCAAGTGGGAGCCATCAGGATATATTACACTAACTTTTTTTTTATCAAAGAGCATCAACAGGGAACTAAATTTAGACACTTCTTGCAGATTAACATCACTAAAACATCAACATCGCTGGGTAACATATTTGGCCAATATATGCCATATGCCAATAAGCAATGGCCTTTAAGGTTATTGTCAAATGATTTTTCTATGATTAACAAGTAAATATTTTCAAAGTCTTTTGCAAACTGATTGTGTAAGACTGGGAAATATAACATTGGCATAATAAGAGCATGAACAAGAACTCTGCCAAGCCTCGGAAGGTTCTGGTTGCCTGTTCCAAGCAAGACTACTCAGATTCACCCAATAAGGAGCTAGGAATGAGTCCAGATCATCTTCATAGGAGATGGTATAGAGCACCCATTTCAGATTACTCACTCCTGTTCTTACCCTCGCCTAAGTATAAAGGACTTGGACTATGACCACCAATATGCAAGGACCTCCCAAGATGGATAGCCTGGACCCAGGTGACATATGATTCGCCTCATCAAAAGCTATGGAAAATTCTACTAGCAATGCAGCGCCATGTCATTCAAAGTAAGTTATTTATGTATCATAACAATAAGAACAGTAACAATCACTGCATTTTGCTTTGAAGAAATTCATTGCAAAACCCATTTTAGATTAATATGGTCACAGGACCACAAACTACTCTTGGATCATCTTTAGCCTATCATATCAATCAATATAGAGAGAGTCAATCAGGATGCTGAGGATTTGACCAAGTGCCTGGCCATAATTTAGTGGTGGATGTCCATCAACTTTCTCAAGCTTCGTCAGGCCAAAAAAGAACACCTGCTTGCCATCTCAGATGATTCTGATTGGAACAGTGTTGTCTGGTCTCAAGTACCTCATTCTACTGTGGCAGTTCATAACCTTAGTATCTACATTTACTCAAATCTTCATTTGGAAAACCAGGTGGCTAAGGTTATTAACACCTCCTTCTCACTGGTGATAATTTTTAAAGTCAACATGTTTCAGCCCTCGTGGTTAGGCCACTAAGGTTCAGGGGCTTTCGTCTGGACTCTTGTAGATGCCCCATAAAATTGTTTGTGTTGGCTCAATGTCGTCCCCAGTTATGTCAGTGTGGGACAGAGCAGTGGACAAATAGGTACTACCAGGATCGTGGTACTCTTGGAATGAGTTTGACTATAGGGGCGTGTCCAGTAGGGTATTATTTAGTGCTACCAAGGGCATTAATAAATGTCTGCCAAAATAACTGGCAAGTAAGATGTGTATGTGTTACATGCTGTCTATCGTCCTACCAAGACTCTGACATAACTGGACATTAAGGAAACACAAAGGTGGTGACTGGATGAATATTGTTATATGCTACCCATTTGGGATAAATGTGTAAGCTAGGGGGACAAAATCCTGTATCCTAAAAAACCCTCTCCCCTCCACAGAATAATTAGACTCTAGGAGACTAGAGATTTTGTGATTTTTTTATACCCTTCAGCTAATGAAGAATGTTGCTGCCTGGCTTGCAACCGGTCTCTCGAGAAAGGAGGACGTTACCCCGATGCTTGGATCTCTTTACTGGCTTCCCATCCACAGCAGGATCTCTTTCAAAGCTATGAAAATTCTACCTACGTTTGTGCACCAAAAGACCCTTGAACTTCTGATTTCCAAATTCCTGTGGCATACCCAGGATCGATCATTGTGCTCTTCCTTGCAATCCCATTTTCTGGTGCTTAAAGCCCTATCAGTGATTTAGGGTGATAGATCTGTTTCCATCACTACACCAAAGTCTGTAATGATTTGCCCCTGTGTCTACATGCTGAACTAAATGTGATGAGTTTTAGAAATTTATAAAGACCTGGATTTTTAAACAATAATCTCTTTTAGCCTCAATCACAAGTTCTGTTTCTCTTCTGGTGTTCCTTTCTCCCTCTGTATCTGCTGGTGAGATGCCTCAGGCTTGCTGCCCACAATGCAGTATTGCTACACTTGGTGAGATGCTAGCATTTTGATATACCCACACCATCCACAGCTCTCCTTCATTCCTCCTTATTATTTCCTCTTTTACACTCTCCTGGTCCCTTCTTGTCTAGCTCTCCTGTCCCTGTCCCCAGGGCTTAGAGGTAATTCTAGGGTGACATAAAGCATTACCCAAATAGCCAAAATAACAAGCAAATCTTTTAATATTTTCACAAGTAATTCTGAAAGGACTTCACATAAGGACATACCGTTGTGAAACTGGGGCCAGGAGAACTGGTGCAACATTTAGAAAGTTGCTCACCACACCAACCAACATGCCTGCCATTTTTGGCTGTATGTTTCCTGCTAAAATACTTTCCATACGGGACACAACTTGGTCAACAATAGAAGCATTAAGGTTGGTGGAATTCAGTAAGTCATTCAAGTCATCAAGGTTTTCTTCTGTAGAAAAATAAAAACGAGTCAGTGTCTAGTGACATTTCTTGTACTTTACAGTTTCAATTACCAGTAAGTCATTATCTGGTGTCACATTTCTTGAACATAACCCCATTTTCAATTAGCAATGTATTGTGCATGCTTGCCTGTCAGGGTGAGGCTTACAGCATCATTGAGCATTTGCATCAGATGAATCATAAACTGTCTCATAAATATCACGGTCTCACATGGAGTTGCCTTAGTCTATACCAGACAATTGAAGTCTCTGTAGCCTTGGTTACTAGCGTTTGCGATAATAATCAACCTCTGGCAGCAAATCTAGGTTTTTGCACTAACCTGTACATTACAAGTCCCGCATATTTTGGCCGGCATGCATCGTGTATTTCAGGGTCATAAACTATTTTTAGTCCCCACAAAAATACTTAGTGACTATCTTGATATTGGTGTTCAGGAAGCTGCCTATACACAAGTCTGAAAATGATGGAATAACAAAACGTACATAGCAGACTGGGTGGTATACTCTGAAGGTTTGTTTACACAAACCATTTTTGCAGCAGGACATAAGTAGATGATATATACAGGCCACAGCTATCTAGAAATCCTGGAAGACATAACCTCTCATTTGGGAAACGTATAAGCAATCCCTGTACCTTGCAGAGTAACATCTGTGGCTCACACATGTGCTTGGTAAGAATCTCATAAATACAGGCAGGGACACCAACATCTATCCTAGTCGTGCACAGCCCTACACTTTCTCTGGCACAGTAGCCCAACTAATTGTGAAGTGGCAAGCCATATATTCAAGCATGTATGGAGTTACTAATTCTAATGTCCCTTAAGGGTCAACCTAAACAACAGCCTATGCCTAGAATTCCCTTCTGGAAAGCATGCCAATGGCTGTGTGTCAACATTAATTCTATGCAGTGCAGGGCGGTACTGGCTGTAGCGGGCACCTAGCATTTCCCCGGTGTGCCGGAAGGGTGGGGGCTGGTTTTGTTCTTTGTAACAAGCGTACAGCAGCAGTGCAGCAGCAGTTTTCTAGCCCTGGCAATTACGTCCAACCAGCCCCCGGGGGCCCCGGGGTCCAGTCGGATGTAATTGCCAGGGTTGGTTTGCTTTCCAAGTCTGGCCCTGATCCAGTGTCCTTAACTCACCCACCTGGGTCGCTAGCCCTGACAGTGATGACTTGCAGCATGCTCCGCACTTACTGTCTACACAGAAACCAGCCTGTTCAGGCACTGAAATCTCCTCTCCTTCCTTTGACATTCATTACTTTTTAACTATTTAGGATGAACTCCGACATGTATGACGCTGGGGAATCTGCTTGACCGTATCTCAGACATAGCCTAGTACCAGATCACCTTCCAGCTTGTGTTCCTGAGGGTTGGCCCATACTTCAAGAGGTGAGCCTACTCCAGTCCAGAGTTGTCCTAATGAGAGATGTTCTCTGCCACAACTCTCACATAAGCAAAATAGTGAAAGGTTCACAAGGCTGCTTTGTGGGCAGCGCCCTCCGATATCCTCACCCACAGCTCTTTAGCTAAACGTGAACAACCTTCCACACCTTAGATACTCAGTCATAAATACACAAGACGCACCAATCACATTACTGCTGTCCTTGTCAAATATACTAGAGTCCGTTTCAGGCACACCTACCTTCCATGTGCTTCCTTCCTGTACAAGGGGTGGGGAGGCAGAAAATCATTGCATCTGTTGCAGCATTCTTAACACTGCAATCACACTTCACATTTCTGAAGTAGGACAATTTAAGCCGAGCAAGCAATGTTGCCTCCAATAATCAGAAATATGCATTCTGTTCTATTTACTGAAACTTATGCACTGTACACAGTGGAAGAGAAGGAATAATTAATAAATATGTATGGTGGAGATGTAGTGTCATTTACAATTGGGCCCAGGGCTTGGGAGAAGCTAGATGCACCCCCAAATGATATCAGCTATAACCACTATCTCAGTCACCCATAGAGCAATATTTGGCCATGCAGAAAACTGCTTCATGCCCTATTGTAAGTATTGAAGCAAATGCTCAATCGATTGACCAGAAGGCAAACAAAAGTCATGCTTTATTGAGTTTTGGCAATCATTTGCTCACAATCGGGGGTGGACTGGGAACCTTTCTTGAAAGCTAGCATAAGATCTCATCTTTCCAATAATCTTTTCCTTGGCCTGATGTAACAATCATACCTGTAGCTAGTAGTTGCACTGAGGTCCTTATGAATGTTTTCTATCCAGATATATCTCAAGGAATATGCTGACCAAAGGAATACAATGCTTCTAGTGACTTTGATGCATTGAGAGCTATATAACACTTAGCTGTGGAACCATGAAGCACTTCCTCCTAATGTGGCTTACCTGCAACTGTAACATTATTATAATACAGCATAATGAAGTGCTCTCTCAAAAAGCAGTTCACAATATCTGTTCCTGGAAGTCCAGAAGGAATGTTTTTTTCACTTCTCAAATTGCAAAGCAGCCTCTTCTAAACCTCACTAAAATCATGATGTGCTTCATTTTACTTTTTTTTAGTAAAGATCTGTAAACAATTCTTTATGATGTAACCCTTGAAGTGATATAATGCTTACTCTAACACTGTGCATTCTCTGTCAACCCAGTCTTATTTCTTACACTGGGCCTGGACTAGGCAGGCACAGTGGAGGAAAGGGCTCTTCATTGAACAGCAGAATAAACACTCAAAGCTACAATCAGGCCATTTTTGGGGTTTGATTATGGGTTTGAAATGAAATGAAAACAACTTGCAAAGTGCAAACAAACGCCCAGAAGGCATCAAGGGGCTGGTAGCGGTTAGTCTTAGAAAAGAAGAGAGGAAGAAGAATTACCCGATCTCCAGCCCCGGGAACATCTGTTATAGAGTAAAAAGCCAGGTTTTTAAGGCCTTATGAAATGGAACATGAGCTTGCAGACTGGAGATGGAATAAGGAAGAAAATTCCAAAGCTTAGATGATGCCACTGAAATAGCTCTGCCACCCCACTTAGCCTTTCAATACTTACGAATAATCAAGAGCTTTTCCCCTGCAGATCGCAGCTGTCTGGATGGAGTGTACAGTTGAAACAAATGTTTAATAGCATCAGGCCCAGTATTATGTATGAAGTGCCTTATGGACAATGCATAGGGCCGTAAAGATGATTAGTCTGTTCACCAGCAGCCAATGCAGCTTCCGAATCCCTGCAGATGCTGATTGAAATTTGGGAACATTAAGAATCAAACTTACCGCCACATTTTGGACAAGCTGCAGTTTGGCTATGACAGTCATTAATATCCAGGTAGAGTGAATTATAATTGTCCATCCTGGATGTAATCAATGTCAAGGCCACTTGCTTATGTGCCGAGAAGGAAATGGAAGGAAACACTTTCTGAGGAGTCTTGATCCCCTAGAAATAGGTTGAAACAGTCTGGTTAAGCTGAAGATCTAAGGATAGATTGTTGTCAACCAGAACTCCAAGGTTCTTTGCGGAGTCTGGTGGGGTGGGTAATTTACCCAGTATATCTGGCCACCACAAATCGGTCCATATGGATGGTTGGCTGCTAAAGATCAAGACCTCAGTCTTGTCTCCGTTAAGTCTAAGGTAGTTTTTTCCCATCCATATGGCCACTGCCTGCATACAGTTTTTGAAGTTGGCAGCAGTTGCCTCTGTATCCTTAGTGATAGACACAATTATTTGTGTGTCATCCGCATCGGACAAGGCCTGAAGCCTAAAGGACCTTATACATTTTGCCGGTGGGGTAACATGTGAGTTAAATAATGTAGGCTCAGGGAGAGTTATGAACTCTGAGCAGAACTGACTTTGACTTTTTTGTTTTCCCTAATCATCTTTACATTTTTTGGGAGAATATGGAAGACCATCAAATGGTACTTAGATGGCATGAATTGCTTTTCTACAACAGAGGCAATAGGACAGCATAGGTTCCACATCATTAGAGTACTCTTTCCTATGGAATTCCTGTAGGACCAGCTCTCTCTTCAGTATTGCTCAACATTCCCGTAGTAATTTCACTTTATAGTAATTATATATTTTCACTGAGGATACCCAGGTCTATTTTGTCCTCTTTGGTGGATAAGAGGCTCAGGTGACTTTTGGAAAATTTTGAATAATAACAAAAAATCTGGTAGGGTCTGAAGAGTCACAAAATTTGCCATCAAAGCTAATTTGTATGTGTGGCCCCTGACCAAGACCATCACCTTGCTGCTGTCGGAGAATTGAGAAATATTTGGATGTTCTTTGATCTGCACCTCTCACTACCCCGCAAAACAATTGCATGTGGAAAGAAAATGCAGAAAGTATTTACACTCCATCAGAATAATAATGGTTTCCTGAAGATTTCTATTTTTTTACTTTAGAAATTTTAAGTAATGCTATTTGGACTTGTAAAGTGCATTGTCACCACTACAAACCTTCATGCATCAGGAACTATTATCCATACAACATAACAGTAGCACTACAAAAGCCAGAAACAGACATGCAAGGTGGTATAAAATTGATCTAAGAAAAGAGTTAGCCAATAATAATGATGCCATAATAAGAAACCACCAATGTAATCTTGGTTTTCTCACTTTCTCATTTGCACCAGTTCTGCATTTGTGGAGCAGAGTTGGTAAACTGTTATACGATGATGGGGTTTGCAGGTTTGCAACTGTGGCAACATCTTGCTACCATTTTTGGTGGTGCAAATTGGTAGCTGTCTGCAGTGACCCTAATGAAATGTAAGGCACATGTATAACAAGTTAAAGTGGATCTGTTCAGGACCGGATCAACATCTAAGTAGTTCTAGGCATTTGCTTAGTGCATCACAAGCTAAGAGGCATCTTAATGCAGTGGAAAAATCAAAGGCACCATTGCTAGGGAAGGGGGTGCAAATAGTCACTTTGCCTGTAGTGCAACAAATCCTAGCGCCAGATCCTGGACTATTGATAAGGCCTACACCTGTGCAATATGCCTCACCCTATCTATAGGGGGGGCCGAATAAGCTGGAGCAAGTAGTTATGGAGGCCATGATACACCTGTTAGCATAACCAATCCTCAATCCATTACTTCAGTGCCATAGGCTTCTGCTCAAGGCTTTTCCATCAGTTAACAAACCCAGTGAGGGCATTTGTATCTGTTAATTGCTGTCTCCACTATATTGAATCTGGACTGAAGGAGCCTGGGGGCACATGCATCAAGATAAGGAATTGCGATTCCTTAATAGCGATTTTTAAGGAATCGCTATTTGGGAGTCGCAATTCCTATGCATGTAGGAATCGCAAAATAAATAGCGATTCCTACACATTCCCTAATAGCGAATCGCAAATTGCGATTAGCTATTAGGGAATGCATTCCCATTCATTCCTATGGGCTTAGAGGCCCATAGGAATGAATGGGAAAGCATTCGCAATTTGTGATTACCAAATAGGTAATCGCAAATTGCGAATGCAATTGCAAGGGTGCTAGGGTCCTAAGGCCCCCCTGATGCACCCCCAAAAAAGGTAAGTGTGCACATGTGTCGCACACACATGCCCTAAGGGCTTGTGTATGCGCCACATGGCACTTTGAAAAATGCAATTTTGTGCATTTTTTTAAGGATTTGCAAATTACCATCAGTTTGAAGTTGATGGTAATTTGCGAATCCTTAATGCAAAGTTGCATTTTTAAAATGCTTCATGCATTGCATTTAGGGAATCGCAAATTGCAATTCCCTAAATGCATTCGCAAAATAGGTTATTGGAAAAATTGCGATTACCTATTTTGCGAATGCATTTAGGTTTGATGCATCGGAAATGGCTTTTTACTGGTCGCAAACGGGCCGATTCTGTGAATCGGCCTGTTTGTGACCGGTAAAAAGCTTGATGCATGTGCCCCTTAATGAGGGAAAGGCCTGTAGACACTAGGGAATTTTGCACTCATTTCAGACAAACTGTCTTATTTATAATATGTTATATCATACAGATTTGAAGAGTGCGCTGTCACCCGGGAGGGTTTCCTGGTGTTGACACTCTTACCTTTTTCACACTCTTACCAACTTTAGAATGCAAGCAAACAACAACAGTAATCAGCGGCAGCATTTTAAGCATTCTGGATGGTTATAACCAATATCAGAATTTTATATGGAATGCTAATAAAAGCAAAACAAGGCGTATCCAAAGGGTTTGCTTTTTTATTGGATTTCCAATTTGATGTTTATGAAACAGCATTCTAAACACTTGTGTTAATGTAGGGGGAAAACAGCAGCAGACTTTTGAGAATGAGAGCTCTAGTCTGTTTTATCAACTATTTCTTTGGAAGAGGAGAGAGTTAATTTGCTTCCTATATTCTGTTTTTAGGTCTGGATTTTGCTAGGACCATTTGATTTTACTAAAATTATTATATACATACTAAAAGGAGCTTTCATCCAGTTCTCTCTGTCCATTGGTGTGCTTGTGTCATTTGCAGTTTCTTCTACCCACTACACTATATCGCATGGTGCAGCCCACTTCAGCCATTGACTAACTTCACGGCATGTGACCAGATTCTGCTCTTTCACAAGGAGCACATCCACACACAGAGTGGTTCCCTTCAGTGCCATATACTACTAAGAAACGTGTGATTTGTTTAGACCAAAAACATTTTTGCTTTTAAGTAATGGCTTATTTGGTCATAAGAAAAAGAAAACATGCAAAAACAAAGCCAAAAGGATAGTAGCCATCGCCAGACCTACTGACTTTGCTCATGCTTGTATATTGCATGTCTCTGATATGGAGGGAAATTGGCTTTGTTTCCTTACTCCATGGTACGTTTGCCGCAAACTCCCTTTACTCTACCTGCGTGACTCTGTATTCCGACTGAGGCCTTGCTCCTCAGTATGTCGGAACAGGGCATAGAATCTGCTCCATCGAATAATTACTGATATTCTGGGAGGGCTAAATATTTCCTATTAAAGTTTTGAAGGATAAAATGAGGGATTACATGCATAATGAGCGTTTACTCCACTGAATTTTGCATTTATCAGCACATTCTCCCACATGTACATTTTACCCTGGCAAATATTGGCAGTTTTGAGTGCCTGAAGTTTGTTCATTGTAAATTGCGTGGTGGGATATTTACCATACTACTCAGAATCCCAACTCCCATTTGGGCAGATTTGGGAATCATGACCTAGTGTTACATGCTGATTCCTTTTGTGGTCCCTTTAATGATTGGAATTATCTAGTGGAGCCTGGAGCAGTCGCTAAAGTGACTTGATGTGTTATTCTTTTGTGACTTTGACAATAAACACTTGTTTTCAGCTTTTCTTTGCCTGGACATTCTACTTTACTGGGCACAATATATTTTTGGCAATGACTGATCCTGAACCCAGGAGAAGAACACCTTCTTAGCAACACTCAGCACCCATTTCAGATCCTCTTGTCCTCAACAGAGGTGAGCTGCTTCTTCTGAGACTTTATTCTTCCTTTTGAACAATTTTTAAACTCTTCTTTTGCAGTTTTTGAGATAGTTGAAGGACCTACTGTTGTGGTTTATTATCTTGGCCCTTTAAGTGCATGCAAGGGCAGCTCATGCAAGGAACGTTGGTGGTCTCCATGTCAGCAGGGTTCCATTCTTGCCAGTGGAAGACTGTAGACTTATGAGCTGGCAACATCGGTGGTGGTGTGTCATCTTAAGCCAATAAACATATTCTGCAATTACATTGGCTCAGTGTTGTAACACTGGCGATGAGAGGAGCTTGATTGGGGACCAGCACCACCACCAATTCCCCTGAGAACCTGAGTGCTATTTCTATTTTTTTTACCGAAGAGCACTGAGGAACGGTACAACTGAAGTGTGAGCAGTACTTCAGGAAAACTAGAGACCAACCGCAGACCATCTTTACTGTATTTTTTTTCTTTTGCATGGTTGTTAAAAATTATCCCCAAATATCACGCTTGCGGGCTATGTATTTACAAACCTGCTGCCACGAACATTTCTGAGACGCGACGACCGTGAGAAGCGGCACGCGAGAAGCTACAGCATCCTCCTTGGCAAACTCCTGGAGCAATGGCATTCTTGTCCTTCTTGGCAATATGTGGAGCAATGGCATTCTCACCCTCCTTGGCAACGCAGTTCCAGTGCGCCTGCATCTGTGCTGCACCGTGTAAGTCTTGCGTGACTGCAAGATCGCAGGAGTTTCCGGTTATACGTCGGATGCACGTCTGAGGTCCTCGCGTACAGCGTGAATCGGCCATATTGAATTGGGCTAATTCTTATGCATTTAACCAGCGCAGGTTAGCGCTGCACCTTCAAGGTTTCTCAGAAATAATGGTCTCTGATTTTGAGCGTTATGGTCATTGTGCTTCTGAATAACATGTGAGATTTCTCAATTTTCTAGAACATATATTGCTTATTTTTTTCTAAAACTTTTGGGGAATTAATTTAACATTTCTAATCTTACCTCAAGTAACATAAGGAGAATAAGGATTGGAAAAAATATAAAGCACTGACCAAGGCTGTGAGTTATATATCACAACCCCCAGTATTTTTATCAGAAAAAGGTGACCCTTTTCTTCCATTAAAGCGTCGGAGGACGTTTTTTGATTCATATTCATTGGCCATTGGGGTGGGGGAGAAAATTTCTGCACATAGGAAACAAGCCATATTATTACACAACTTAGGAATTGAAGGCTGCAACATTTACGAGAGCCTTGACGAGTTACCTCTCGGTAATGGTGAACCTTCTGATGCGTTTGAGATGTTCCTTAGAATTTGTGAACAATATTTTGGTCCTCACATTAACCTAGTTCTTGAGAGACATACATTTTTCACCAGGGCGCAAGAGCCCAATGAGAAGGTGGGGAACTATATAGCCTTACTGAAAGTTTTGGCTCGCACTCGTGACTTTGGTGAACTCACAGACTCGCTCATGAGAGACCAGTTGGTTAGATGTACCAACAATGTACGAGTTCAGGAAAAGCTTCCACCCAGGAATCCCTCTCTTAAGGAGGGAATTGCTATTGTGGAGGGTGTGGAAATGCATCTTGCTGGGTAAAAGAAATGAGGAACCACTCCACAGTACCGATTGGCAACTCTGTACAGAGCAGTATGCATGAATTAAGTGACAAAGAAACACACCAGGATGTAGATTCTAATGTGTTAAAGGTGGCAGTAAAAAATAAAGTCAAAGCTCTGTTTGATGGGAGCAAAGCCAAATGTTTTAGATGTGGAAGTTTCAGTCACATGTCTAACAGTTCCAACTGCTATGCTAGGAATGTCACTTGTCATAAGTGTGGACTTAGAGGACACTACGCAAGAGTTTGTAGATTCTCAAGGGAGGTACGGATGGTAGATAATGATGATAATGTGTCTGAAGCTTTAAAAACAGTTGTTTTGAATCTGAAAAACAATGAGGTGGATGGAGGACCTGTAGTCATGCCTAAGTGTGAAATTGAGGTAGGGGCGAAAACATTTGTAGTTTTGGCGGATTCTTGATCCCCCTTCACGATGATTGGTAATGAACTGTGGGATCGGTAGTTTCCCAATGTAACATTAAGTCCACCTGATATTAATCCTGTCAGCTATGGAGGTTCACACATTGATGTTTTGGGCTATGTAGTGAAGAGAATTGAATTTAAGGGCAGAGAGACCATGGGGAAGATTTATGTAGCCAAGAGGGGTGATAATCTCCTTGGTTGGAGACATTAACGGGATATTGGAATCATGCTAAATACCAATGCGCAAGATCAGGTGATGTTGGTTGAGTGTGGCATTGAAGGAGATTTCTTTGATGAATTTCTTCAAGTATTTAAAGAAGAATTGGTGTTGCTAAAAAATTTCGAGCATCGCATTGGGTAAAAAAGGGTGCAAAGCCTTGTGTACACAAAGTGCAAAAGGTACCTAACTTGATGCTTAAACCTCTGAAGGCAGAGTTAGATAGACTATTGAATTTGAAGATTGAGGAAATAGAATCCTACGAGTGATAGGCGCCAGTGGTTTTAGCACCCAAGAATGTTGGGAAGTCCATTAGGATGTGTGTGGACTTAAGATACCTTAATAAATGGATCAGGATGGATCGCCAACCACTCCGTATTTCTGATTCATTAACCATGCTTAAGGGTGCTGGCATCTTCTCAGTCCTTGACCTGTCTTCAGCCTACCATCAGGTGCAGCTACACCAGGACTCAAGACACCTCACCTCCTTTGTGACGCCGTTGGGGGCATACAGATTAATTAGGATGCCGTTTGGGTTAGCCTTGGCTGACACCTGTTTCCAGAGGATAATTAAGATGATCCTGCGAGAGTTGCCTAACATCTCATTCTTCCAGGATGACATCCTCATTTATTGCAAGGATGTAAATGAACATGATAACGTTTTGAGAAGGGTGTTAGGTAGGCATCAAGAGAAAGGTCTCACGCCGAAGAGATAGAAATGTAAGATTGGTGCTCCCACTCCCATGGACAAAGAACAAATGAGATCCTTTTTGTGGCTCGCCGAATTTCATTCTAAATCCATAAAGAGTTTTGCCATTTGCCAGTGTGGTGGAGCCCATAAGATCTTTGTTGAAAAAAGGAACCAAGTTTGTATGGATGCCAGATTGTCAAACAGTATTGCAGGCAGTAAAATCAGGAATTAGCTAGATGCCTACTTTGGGGCATTTTGACACAAGAAAAAAACATTTTAACAACTGACGCCAGTCTAAAGGGACTAGGAGCTGTGCTTTCCCAGGTTGATGGTGTAGAGGAGTTGCTAGTGGCATTTACCTCCAGGACCCTTAAAAAGGCAGAGGAACACTGCTCGTGCATTGAAAGAGAGGGGTTAGCAATAGCCTGGGCAGTAAAGCATTACAGTTTTTATTTGTGTGGCATCCCTTTCTTTGTGAGGATGGATCACAAGCCCCTGGTCCAAGTTTTTACTTGCACACACAGTGAAAGGATGACCCCTAGGCTTAAACAATGGAGCAAGGGGTTAGAAGAGTTCAATTTTTAAGTTCAGTAACTACCTGTGTCAACCAATAAAACATCTGACTGTCTGTCATGCCTACCTGCGAGTACTAAAAAAGTTATGATGGTTGAGGATGTGGAGTGTGTGAGTTGGGTAAGAGAACCCACCATCATGAAGGATGAGTGGTTTAAGTATAGTGAGGTGGATGAAGAGCTCACCATGATCAAGACATTTGTAGTGAAGGGCTGGCCTGATTACAAGGTACTTAGTCCAGACTTAAAGCCCTTCTGAAAGGTGAGGGATGAGCTCACGTTGTACCAGAATGATCTGATGAGGGGCAAGGGAGTTGTGCCACCCAAGGGGATGAGTTCCAACGTAGTCAATCTAGGCCACTAAGGACACCTTGGTAGGAGTCTCTCGAAGGCCAGGGTTTGTGAGGGGTATTGGTGGCTGGCAGCCGCGACCGCTGCAGGTAAAAGCAATGGGGCAGACTGAGGGGGATTTGGAGAGATGACTACGAGGGAACATTAATGATTTATTTAATTTTCCCATGTGATCGTCTCTCGAAACCCCCCCCCCGCCCCCCCAACCGGCCCCACCGCTCTTACCTGCAGCGGGCGCGGCTGGTGGCTGGGAATGAATCACCAAGTGGCGAGGGTGGTGAAGGAGTGCTATCTGTGTGCGTCCAACTACAAGACCCATGTAACCAACACTGCTCCTTTGTCATCAGTTGGGGTGCTGGATGAGCCATGGACAAAATTGGGTCTAGACATCATGGGGCCTTTTGAGTTGTTGCAGCCTATTGAAGATTTGTGTTACTCCTGGTGGACTACACGAGCAAATGGGTCTCTACCATATGTGTGAGTAATGTGTGTACCAGGACATTCTTGGAGTTCCTTAAAGATGAGTTGCAGGGGAAGGTGTACCCAAGTATCTGGTGACGGATAATGGGGTGCAATTCACCTTGCAAGAAATGCTGAAATTTGAGACAGTTTGGGGTAACACCAGAAAACAGCTCTCTATGCTTCGCAGGCAAATGGTCTAGATGAATGCATGAACAGAATGGTAAAGGTGTGCGTGCAGAGAGCTGTAGAGACCAGAGTACCACTCAAAGCGGTGCTTAGGGACATGTGGACATATCTCAATACCCCCAACTGTGTAACACAGAGGTCACCTTTGAGTCCCTAAGGGGCAGACCGGCCACTTCCAAGCTCAGTCCAAAGTGGTTACCCATAAGAAGTACTGCCAGGTTGGATGAGAAAGAGGTGGGTGCCAGGGTCTGGTGAAGAACAAGAAGTGGAATGTTGGGGATCAGATCTTGGTAAAGAAACCAAAGTTGGATAGAAAGGGGGGTGACTGAGTATATGGGCCCTTTCACCATTGTTGCTATCAAGAAAAATGTGGAAACAGTTCACTCAGGAAGCAAGTAGAGCATGTCTAGGCTTGCAAGGTACCCAAGCAGCGAACCACCTCCCAGTGGTCTGGTTGACAAGTCCATGGGTAGAAGTACTATGGGGAGGAGTCATGCCATAAGACATAGAAGAATTCCTATTCGGTTCAGAGACTCTGTAATGAAATAACTGTGGCTATTTTTGTAAAGCATTGCTGTTCTCTGTTTAATGTTCTTTCTTCTTTCTTTCCTTGCTCCCTTTCCCCTCCTATATTTCATAGCATTGGGATGTGCTGTTTTTTTTCTATTTTTTTTTTTATGGTGTCATTTCATCGTGCACTTAATTTTTGTGCATTGTTATGTAAGGGGGGTGTGTTGTGGTTTATTATCTTGCTCCTTTAAGTGCATGCAAGGGCAGCTCATGCCAGGAATGTGGTTGTCTCCATGTCAGCAGGGTTCTATGCTGGTCATTTGAGGACTGGAGACTGATGAGCTGGTAGCATTGGTGGTTGTGTGTCATCTTAAGGCAATAAACATATTCTGCAATTACATTGGCTCAGTGTTTTAACACCTACCATTGTTTCTTGGTGCACACTCGCGCTCTCGAGTGTGGGACTTATGATGTGCTGCTGTCAGCATCCCTTGAGACAGCTCAGAGCATGTTGGAACGTGGCAGTCAACTGTATTGCTGTCTGCTTCTCACAAGACAAATCAGAGCACACTGAAGCATGGCAGTTGAGTTATAGTACTGCATCAGCTCCGTGCACAATTATGAGGATTTTTGGATTGCAGCGCGTTGTTGTCCACATAAACGAAGAGGAGTTTCTGTTCTGAACGTGACTGTGTATGAACTCATAGTGTCCGCTACTAAGGAAATGCAAATTGACTCCTGATTGGCTACAGATCTTTCCTCATATCATATGTCATTGAACAAACAAGGCTCACATTTGAGTGGGTGTTGTTATTGGAATTCTCATTGGTGCTTTAGAGTTCTTCAAAGTTTAGCACTGTTACACGTAGATTTAAGCAAATACAATCATTTATAGTGAAAGGTGAAATGACTTCAAGGTTTCATGTTAATCTTTTTGCATAACCAGTCTATAAATAACATTACATTTACAGAATTCCAACCTTCCAACCATATTTTTACCTGAACCAGATGTGCAAACATTAAAATGGAAGCAATGGTTCTAAACCTTTGAAAGCTACTATTTTTGTTGAAAATGTTTATATTGGCATTTATTAGACAAACAAAACAAACAGCTTACAGCAAACCCCAAAAGAGGGAATAAACAACATTGCACATAAGATAATACAGAAACATAAATCTTCAGATGATGTAGGGTAGGTGAAGGAAAGGACAGAAAAAGGACGGTAAAGGATGATAATTACATTGATCATAAAACAGTATTGCAATGATGAGACTCACAACGCAACACTGCACGCATATATGTCTGGATTTAGGTGTACCATTTATAGCAGGCCCAGAGCCCTAGAATACCCCACAAATGGCAATGTAGCATGAGACCATCATAGACAGCAGGATATAGGCACAGCCCATGTCTAGGGGCCTTAGTACGTAGAAGGATATTATTGAACAGGCAGTGTCAGGGCCACAGAGGAAGCAGCAACAGGAGGGAAAGGCGCAGATGTAGCATTAGTGTGCAGGTATGCCAGTAAAGGTTCCCAAATGTCCTTGGGTCTGGACCGGGGTGGCATCAGGGCCCAATAAAGGGTTAGTTGCTCTGAACAAATGCCTCATCTCTCAGCCATGCAGAGGTCATGGGTGCTGGATGACTGCCCCAGTGCATGGCCACTCTTCGCTTCGCCAAGAGAAGGAACATGTCCGTAAGCCTGCGATCTGTAGGCGGCACATCCCTGATGTATCCCAGCAGCCCAATCAGTGGGGTGCTGGAAATGCGGTGCCTGGTGATATCGTGTATAATAGAAAAAACTTCCCTCCAAAACTCCTCCACAGCAGGGCAAAGTCAGGCCAAATGGAGAAAGGAAGCTTTCGGTGCAGCACATCAAAGGCAATGGGGGATAGACTTTAGGCCAATTTTAAATAGCTGCATATGGGTGCAATATATACGGTGCAAGAATTTAAAATGTATGAGGCGGAGTCTGTAGTTGGGTGTGAGTTATTCTCGTTGCCCACAACAAAATGACCACTGTGGGACTGTCAATTCAGTGCCCACATCTGCCTCCCAAGCGACATGGGAACTTGGGGTCACAATCGGGTAGGAGGACTGCATAGTGTTATAGACGGGTAATCATCTTATGAGGAGAAGGTGTGGTCTGCACATGCTGTAGTGTCTGGAATATCAGGGGTGCCATGGGAAAGTGTCATGGAGATTTCGGCAAGTGGCTCTAATCTGATAATACATAAAAAGGTCCAATGCAGCTGATGTTGATGGGCTGAGGTGTCGGGGGCTGCAGAGAAATGCCTTCCGGATAGAGGTCCGAGAACGTGTTTAAATTCTGCCTGCGTGCCCACACTTGAGTGACCCTGTCACATAGCGGCGACATAAGGGGATTGCGTCCCAATGGTATAAAAGGCACATATATGGTGGACAGTCTGGCTTGCTTCCTTAATCTGTCCCAAGCCCATTGCACGCTCATCACAGTGTCAACCTCCACTCGTGGTGTCTTATAAGGGGCATACAATGCCGTAGATAAAGGCCAAGGCTCTGCACGATCTCCCTCCACAGCAACATGTGGCTGAAAAGGCGTCTGGTTCACCCAGTGATGTAGAAATTGTGCTTGAGCGCATAGAGCATAAAGCATCATGTCCGGTGCTCCCATGCCACCCTGAGAGAGCGGCAGTGTAAGCACATTCCAGGAGATGAATGGCTTTCAGCCCGCCCAAACCAGGGAAACCAAATTAGACAGTGAGCGCCAGGGGCAGCTCCTCCACTTGAGCGGAGGAGCGTCGCCCCACAATCCCCAGAGCTGAACAATAAAATGGTAATAAAGTTTATTTGTTACCGTTTTATTTTTCAGCAATCCGTCTTTAACTAAGTGTCAGGATGGGGCAGGGCCAGAGCTGCTGAGTGGCAGCAGCAGAGAGCTATGCGCTTTAAAATGCACGTCTCTTTGGCTGGCCGTCTTGGGCTGGCCAGCCAGACATGCACATTTTAAAGAAAGTGCAAGCCTCCAGTGCTCATAGAATTGCTGAGTGAGGCCGCTCTATCCAACCCTGGCACTGCTTTCATGCTGTGAAAGCAGAGCCAGGATTGGGTAGTGCAGGTTCCTGCTTCTGGAGCTTACAGATGACGCTGGAGGGAGGAGGAGGAGGATGTCGCGTGGCAAAGGAAGGTACTTTTTAAATTTTTTTTGTGTGTCCCCCACCCTCGGTACATGCCAGCCGCCGCTGGTAAGTGCTTTAAAAACTGAGCAGTGAGTGAGATAGGGATATTGGAAAAGAGAAAGAAATTTGGGGAGAACCACCATCTTTGCAATGGCAACCCGCCCGGCGAGGGAAAGAGGCAACCCAGACCAGAATGGAATTCTTTGCTCCAGCCAGTCCATCGCACGCCCATAATTGGACCTCCAGAGCTCAATTTAACAAGACTCCCAGGTAGCGGACCAGGACAGAGGCCAAGCCCAAGTGGTATTCTGAATGGAACGGGTGCGTCTTATTAGTGAGCAGGAAAAGTATTGACTTTGTCCAGTTTATGTGTATGCCAGAAAATCCCCAAAAGCGAATTACCTCTCGAGTAATGGGTGCCAGGTTCTCTTGTGGGTTATGCACATAGAGGGTGATGATGTCTGCATACATTGAGACTATCAGGCCCCTCAAGGTGAATCCCAGCCCCCGGTCAGCGCGATGTTGCCGCAAACGGGCAGCTAGAGGCTCCATCACCATTATGAATATCAATGGCGATAATGGGCATTCCTGCCGCGTACCATGGGTAATTGGAAAGGGATCCGACAACAGTCCATTAACATGATTCCGAGCCATAGGGAGGGTGTACAAGAGGTGAATATATCGTATAAATGTGGGACGAAGGCCCAGGCATTCGAGTAGCGGAAACAAAATAAGCCCATTGTAAAGAATCAAAGGTCTTGGTGGTGTCAAGCCGTGTTGCCACCGCTGATACTCTGGGATCAAGATGATGCATGACAGCAAATATAATTCGGAGGTTGTGAGAGGTGGAACGTCCGGGAATGAATCCGTTTGCATCCGGGTGTACTATATTTGGAAGTAAAGGTAGCAGATGATTAGCTAGGATTTTCACCAGTATTTTATTTTCCACATTGATCAGTGACAGCGGCCTATAGGAGTCACACTTACATGCAGGTTTGTCCAGCTTAAGGATGGATACAATAATAGCCTCTCTTTTTTATTTTATTTTTTTAACTTTTCTTTATTTGAACTTCGCAATGTACAACAATGCATGTCAACATTTGTGAAGATACATATTCTCAACTCCGTGGGAGCTGTTCATGGATAGCAAATGACATCACTCAACAATAAACAAGGTACAGAATGTTTCTCATCACTTCAATGACGTTTTCTTCTATCAGATAACTTATCCAACACGATCATTGTCTCAGATCCTTTTATATTTGGAGTATGCATTCAACCTAATATTTATTTAATAAAGAGCCGTGCCCAGTCAGTTCGCCCCCCCCCCATCCAGCACACAAGTCAGAGCGTGCTTGCTACAATCCCCACGGGACTAGCCGTCCCCCTCCAGGGGGTATGCCTGCAAATAACTTTTCAATGGTTGCAAAATATCGAATGGACGCGATGATGGTGGCTGTAACGTGGCATATATATCACTCATTATGTCGCAATGGACCAGGTCCCGAAGCCAGGCCTTCACTGTCGGTGTTTGTGTTCTGCCCCAGTGTAGAGAAACCTGACGTTTCGCAATCAACAGGGCAATTGCTGTGAATGGTCTTATACTTTTACATTTAAAGGCTGGTACCCCAGCAGTGCCATCAATGGTGCAGGGTGCAGGGTATGCTCGACCATCAGGGACAAATGTTGAAATACCTCCCCCCAATACGCTAAAATGGGTCTGCCGTTCCAGGCAAGATGTGAGAAATCAGCGTTAAGAGCGGTGCATCTAGCACACACATGTGGGGTGTTAGGATCCATCTTTGCTAATAAACCTGGGGTTATGTATGCTCGGTGCAGGTACTTAAAATGTAAAAGTTTATGGTGGTGATTATTAGATATATATTGTGTCTGTGCGCAGCAATGGTACCATATTTTGTCAGTCTGTGGTATATCTAAGTCCCGTTCCCAGGCCATGCGCGCCTTGACTCCAACCGCTGGGCGGAGAGTCAGAGACAGATGATATAGTCGGGAAACCAAGTGTGTCCCGTCTGGTGACGTTATGACCATCGTGAGTGGGGGAAAGTCGGCCAGCTCCGTTGTCGCATCCGGGAGTGCCCCAATCAGGGAGCAACGGATTCTATGTATAAGGAATTTGTCCATGTATGAGACATCACCACGAGTGGTGAGCTCCTCTGTATTGCGCAGTCGTGAGTCCTTAAAAAAATCACCCACCTCCAGCAGCCCGAGTTTGGACAGTGTATGCTTAGTGAGAGTTTCTGTTGTAGGAGGCAGCCAGGGGTTGTCAACCAGTGGTATGTGCGCTGAGTATAGAAATTCAGCCTGCAAGTAGCATCGCAACTTAGACCACGCCCAGCACGCTGTTGGTAATGTCTGAATTTCGGTTGGGCATCGAGGTAGGCCTTGTGGTAACAGTGCCGACAAAAGATTTGGGTTTATCTGGGATCGCTCTGGCTTGAAATACTGAAGCCGGGCTTCTGGGTGATATCAATAATATGTGAAGTGAATTTGGGCGACTAAGTAGTATAGATAGAAGTCAGGGACCCCGAACCCTCCCCGCTCATATGGCATGACAAGGGTGTTACAGTTGATTCGCGGTTGCTTACCAGCCCAAATTAGGCGGGTAAGGAGAGACCGCACTGTATCAAAAAACCTCTTGGTGAGCGCAATGGGAATATTAAAAAAGAGGTATAAAAAATGTGGAAGTACGACAATTTTTATTATGGCGATTCTGCCTGCCACAGAAAGGGGCAGCTTGATCCATCGTTTAACCTGCGTTGTTAGATGGTCAATTGCTGGCCCGTAATTGATACGAATTACTTCTGGCGCGCTACAATGCAGAAAAATCCCAAGGTATTTCGGAGGTTCTGTGCACCATTTAAGTGGGAATTCAATATCCACCTGGATGGTGGCCAGAGCCAAAGAGAAAACCTGCGATTTGGCCCAATTAATAACTAATCCTGAGTACACTCCAAATCGGACCACTTCACGAAGTAGGGGGGACAAATTGACTTCTGGTCTCCTCACGAATAGCATCACATCGTCGGCATAGAACGAGGCCACCAGTGGCCCTGTATGAAATTGTATTCCGTGATGGAGATGTCTCTCCTGAATGTGCCTCGCCAATGGATCCATAGCGATAATGAACAATGAGGGTGAGAGGGGACACCCCTGCCTGGTACCTCCGTTAAGGGGAACTGAGAGGTGATCACTCCGTTCAGTTTCAGGCGGGTAACTGGGGTGGCGTATAAGAGTCAGACTAGGTTGATGAACCCCATCGGAATTCCCAGCTTTTGTAATATTGTGTACAAAAAATGCCATTCCAAAGAATCAAATGCTTTTTCAGCATCG
The DNA here is from genome assembly GCA_963921515.1 of Calotriton arnoldi. Lineage (NCBI taxonomy): Eukaryota > Metazoa > Chordata > Amphibia > Caudata > Salamandridae > Calotriton > Calotriton arnoldi. The sequence continues at coordinate 110,495 of CAWUFW010014283.1, read as the reverse complement.
AGTAGAACTGCCGCGGCTGGTAGGGTTGGTTCCAATTGATTTATGACAGCGAAAATAGCCTGCAGGTTCAATGCAGTAGACCGGCCTGGTACAAAGCCCGTCTGAAATGGGCACAGTATTGTATTAACTAACAGTGACAAGCAGGTGGCCAGGATCTTGGCCAATATTTTATAGTCATGATTAAGTAGAGACAACGGTCTATAGGATGTGCAGCTCCAGGGTGTTTTACCCGGTTTGAGTAAAAGCGTAATGATAGCTTCCCGCATAGTGGGGGAGAGGGATTCTCTCTGTAGGGCCTCATCGTATACCTCTAGTAGCCGCGGGGCCAGTTCATCCTGGTATGCCTTATAGAATTCTCCCGTTAGGCCGCCAGAGCCAGGGGCTTGATTGCTGGCCGGGGCCCATATTGCCTGTTTTATTTCGTCTTCGTCTATCGGGGAAGCTAAAAAGTCACTTTGTCCCTCTTCCAACCAGACCATGGCTATTTCCTGCAAATAATCCGCAAGGGTCTGTCCCACCGGGGGGTCACGCGTTGTATATAGGTGGGTATAGTAGGCTAGGAAAGCGTCAGTAGTATCGGTCCCCTGTGTTAACGTGTCGCCATTGTCCATGTCTAGGTGCGAGACGTATGTTGACTGGTACTGAGGGCGAAGCATTCTAGCGAGTGTTCTGCCCGGTCTTTCCCCCTCGCCATATGTTCGGGCTCTCGCGTATTTTCCTAAGTATTTAACTTCACGGGCCGCCAGGTCAGTGAATTCAGTCAACAGTGTCGCCCGTTTACGTAGTGTTCGAGCGGGGGCTGCCATGTGTGCAGCAGTGTCCATATCTCTGAGTTTCCCCTCCACCACCTCCAGGTCCCTTCGTATAGAGCGCAGCACCCTAGCTTGTTTTGATATACATATCCCCCTTACATAGGCTTTAAAGGCGTCCCACAATGTGGACTGTAGAGTCACTGTCCCATCATTTAATTGAAAGTATTCGTCAATGGCGTCTCCCACCTCAGCATGGAAGGCCGAGTCAAGTAAGGCCTCGGCCGGGAACCTCCACATGGTATGTGGCTTTGGTATTTGGGAGAACTCCATCGTGAGAAGGACGGGAGAGTGGTCGGACAGTGTGCGGGGTAAATAATCAATTGCCTGGGCGGCCAGTAACAGTCGTGGTGTAAGATACCAGTGATCTATCCGTGACCAGGACCCATGCGGGGCAGAATAAAATGAGTAGTTCCGGTCGGTGGGGTGTCTTGTGTGCCAGGGGTCTGTCAGCAGCGCAGAGTCTAATAGCGCTGTGAGGCCCTTTGTTGCATGTGGCTTTGTGGTGTGGCCCGGCCCCTTTGTGTCTGTCGTGGGGCCCAAAGTAAGATTGAAATCTCCCCCAGTAACTATGTTGTCCACGTTAAGTCGTGTAATATGCAGAGCGATTTTGGGGAAGAAGTCAGTCGATGTTTGGCGCAAATATATTCATTAAAAGAAGCGCTTCGCCCCCTAGGGAGCCTGACACTAAAACGTACCTGCCATCTTCATCTGCCACCACCTCCGAGACTATAAAAGGGAGTGAGCGATGGATTAGAATGCACACTCCACGGGGATATGTACTGTAACTGGCAAAAAAGCGATGATTACCCCATGCGGATGCAAACCTATGTACTGGTGCGTAGTGTGTTTCCTGGAGGAAAGCCAGCTGGACCGCGTGTCTAGACAGATAGGCTAAAACCTGACGCCCCTTTCTGGGATTTGAAAGCCCTCTCACATTCCATGATATACATTTAAAGCGCAAACCAGCATTGCGCGCTTCTGGAGAGGTCATGTATGCAGGGCACTGCCACTCATGATATACCGCAAATACATAAACTCCACATAATCATTGTGACAGAGAAACATTACTCCGTACCAAACCCGAACAAGAGTATTAACATCTAAGAACATTTTACCCAACACCCCCCACCCACATCGGATACATACAGAACAGCACCCGGTGAATCCCATTCGAAATCCAGAAGAAGAGGGGAAAAAAAAAGAAAGGAAGATGTAAGAAGAAAGGAAATAAGGTGGGAAAACTTCCAATGGGAGCTAGGCAACACTCCATAGGAGCCGTCTATGCAAATTTAAATCAGATAGGTGAATTCAATTTCATGTCATGAAAGAGCAATTTTATGACTGAGAATGCTCAAGCCGGTGTGGGCAGTTCCTGCGTGTCCAAAGTTCACAAATTGTGCAGAGTGGTCCATCGGTATGATGATTGCTGCACTTGGCCGTATCCGCACTCCCTCAAGCAAGAGGCGTTTAATAGCACACCAAAAGAAAGAGGTCACGAACCGGTTGCAGTCTGTTGGGCATCGACGTCCTTACTCCCTCCTTGCTTAGGAAGTCTATTTGCGTTTTGTTGCTGCTTCCAGAAATTTGTTGCATCATCTGGGGTATCAAAGATGTGAGCTTTGCTACCGATTTGGACGCGAAGTCGAGCGGGGTGCAACATTGCATACTTAATATTCGCCTTCTGCAAGGTGCGCTTGATATCCGTGTATTTGCGTCACGCCTCTTGTACCATCGGTGTAAAGTCTGGAAATATTGCTATGGTTGATCCCTGCTATGTGAGCGAGCCACGCTCCTGGGCCTGTCTCACCACTGCCTCACGGTCCTGGTAATTGAGGATTCTGGCAATTATTAATCTTGGAGTCGCACCTGGCACCGGTCGGGCCCCTAATGTTCGATGTGCCCTTTCCACCACAAAGGTACCTGAAAAGGCATCCCTGCCGAAGATATCCACAAGGACGATTTCAACAAATTTAGCCATCAGCCCAGTATTCGCGGATTCGGCTACACCTGCTATGCGAATATTATTACGGCGCGAACGCGCCTCCAAGGCTTCCGCTTTGGCTGCCAATGTTTTAAGCACATTTTCGGTTCTTTCAAGTCTCTTATGAATGCTGGGTTGCGCGTCCTCCAAGGCAGAGATTCGTTGCACGGCCTCACCAATGCGGGTGTCCTGAGTCTCCAGGCGTCCGGTAATATCATCTAGTCGGATGGTGAGGGTATCTAAGCGTGCGTCAATGACTTTAATACCGGCTTTCAGTTCAGCCATTATTGCGGCAGTGCCCTCCAGTTGCTGCGGCTCGCTCTCCGTGGTATTCCATGCTTCATCATGTCTGGGGGTCCTCCCTGCGTCAAAATTCAGCTGGCACTGCCTGTGGTCTGTGCATCCCATCGTGTCTGACCGCACTCTATCAGATGCGCTAAATATCAAATCTGTGAGTTATTACTGAGACAGTGCGTTGGTGAGCCGTGCCAGAACTATATCCGGGCGCTTAGCTATGGCAAGTGCCCTCTGGGCCTGCTCCGCAATTCAGGGATTCAGAGAGGGGGCCCACTTCGCGACTGAGAGTAGAGAATCACCACCGCAGCACCAGATATGTTAAAGGGAGGGGGCGCTTGGTGGCCTGCCTCCTGCGCTAGATTTATAATTTATTTATGTATCGTTCGTAATTCCGATTTTGCCCCCTCCTTCTCCTTGGCCGCTTTGTGTACCAGCTTCTGCAGTATGGTCTCTCTCTGGCGTGTAGCAATCATGTGTGGCACCCCCCCACCATGTCAGTAGCGGCTGCCGCTTCAGAGAGGTCAGAGCACTCTCATATGGCTGATAGCGTTCAGCGGTCAGGAACCAAGCTGTCCAGAGTGCCGGGAGTCATCCACCCTACGGTTCTTTCCCAGCATGTGCACTTACTTATTTGTTTATTTGGACCACCGGCAAAGGTCCCATTTCATCGCTGGCTGCCTGCAGGTACTGCTCCGTTCCGTCGGGCACATCCGCCGACGAAGCCACGCAGCAAGCCGAGCCGCACACTCCAGGCCCCGCCTTCAGGCTCACCCAAGACTCCTGTCGTCTCGGGCCTCCGAAGGCTGTGTCAGGCCCGGGAGCACGCCGGCCAGATCACGTCGCTGCGGGCACCGATTAAGTCTGTGGGCGGCGCATTTCACAGCCGCTCGCCCACGCCGTCCGGTCCTGCTCGATTGGGCTCCTCAGCTACCGCTTATGGGGGCATCTGGTGGGATGTCACGGGCGACGGCTCCGGAATTTCAGAGTCAGGCGGCCATCTTGGTCGCTGGCTCGGCCACGCCCAATATAATAGCCTCTCTAAGCAAGGGGGCAGGAGTCCCACCTCCAAGGAGTGCTCAAATACAGCTAGCGGGTGGGGGGGCTAGTAAAGATGCAAACTCCATGTAAAAGGCCATAGTCAGGCCATCTAGACCCGGTGAGTTTACCGTCTGGATTATTTCTTCCATAGTAATGGGGGAGTCTGGATAGTCCCTGTGGGCATTGTCCAGCCATAGGCGCTGGATGCTGTCAAAATAGTTTGTGAGTTCAGGCAGACTATGTACCGGATCAGCGGAATAAATTCGGTAATAGAAAGAGGACATTGAATGTTGCATGCCCTTGGGGGTGTCCTGAGTAACAGAGTCATCATCTATCAGCACAGACACACACGTGGAGGCGTGTGGCCTGCGAAGTAAACCAGCCAGAGTTCTGCCTGGACGATCCCCCTCCCCATATCGTTGGGCACGCCCGTTCCTGCCTAATTAGGCAGTCTCGCTGTCTGCCTCCTCAGTATATGTAGAAATTTTTTCTCTGATTGTAGCTAGTGTAGTTGTGTCATTGGCCTGGAAATACTTGGCCTCCAAACCGCATATGTCGGTCTCCAGTCTGGCCAGCTGTCCATGTATAGCCCGCAAAACGCTACACTGTTCACCAACCACAGGTCTATCCTGGACCAAGCATTGTGATGTGTCATAAAACAGGTGTCCTTCCTTGCCCCCTCAAGTGTTAGTCTCCACACATCATAAAGGTAATTGCCTTGCATAATTATATTAAGAGCTGAAGCGGCCCCAGGATGTGGGCGACAAGAGTATCCAGATTGGGCAAGCTGATCATTTAGTGTTACATTGAAATCCACAACCCAGATTATGACCCCGGGACCCATGCCAAGTACCAACCTCCACAGCTCAGAAAAAAACTCCGGGGCATCTTTGTTTGGGCCATATACAGCGACAAGGGTGCCAGCCAGTATGACGTATCGGCCTTCTCTATGATAGAATCGGTGAGGTGCCTAGCAAAACCTCTACGAATTTGAATAGCGACTCCCCTGGCATAATTGGAATAGAGAGAGGCATGCATTTCGCTGCACCATTTGGCGTGCAAACCTGGTGTGGTAAGGTGGAGATCTTGTTAGAAACAGAGGTCTATGTGGTGGCGGACTAAGTATGCGTGCACTAGGCGAGCCTTCCTGTGATCGTTAAGACCACGAATATTCCGGGTAAGACATTTCGTTTGAGTCGTAGCAAGCAACTGCTGTCTTGTTTGATGTAGAGCATGACATGGGACTCGGTGCACAGCGTGCTGCATGTGGTGCTGGCAGTAATGTATCGCCCAGGGATCAAGGAAAAGCAAAGAAAAAGCAATTAAAAAAGTGCAAGGTACAACATCCCTGCCGTTCCACCTCCCAATCCAACTCCCAAACATGGTTGAGCATTGGTACCCTCCCCCCTCCTACCCTACCCATAACAAACTAAGGGGCATATTAGCAAGACCGGCGATAAAATTATCGCCGTTTTAGCGGCAGGAAACTGCCGCTAAAACGGCGATAATGGGCTTGCTAATATGCGTTATAGAATTCAATAGAAGCCCAGGTTAAATGTGCAGGACTTCTAACCTGGGCTTCTATTTGGAATTCTATACACGCATATTAGCAAGCCCATTATCGCCGCTTTAGCGGCAGTTTCCTGCCGCTAAAACGGCGATAATTTTATCGCCGGTCTTGCTAATATGCCCCTAAGTAACCAGACTGGGATTCATCCATGGGGGCCAAGTACAGCAGAGCAGACACCCCTGCCAACTACGGCCGGGTCGGCGAAATGGGGAACAATTCCCAATGGTGTATCACAGCAGTCAGGATGGAAACAAAAGTTAGGCAATAGGCCCCAATTGGACCTCGCAGGGGATGTTTGCTGTAGGGCAGTGCAACATTCATATAACATTCATGTAAGAACAAGACTAGAACAACAATGGCATCCTACAACCAAGGAACAGTTTCCATATTTGTTGTCGTCTAGAGAGCCCTTAGTAGAGTGATGCAGCAAGGAGCCAGGGAAGCGTCGCTGTGGCAGGATAATCTTTGCGAATATGAAGGCCATTTTGGCATCAGTGAAGAAATGCGGCCTTCCCTCATGTGTGATTCATAGTTTAGCTGGATACAAGAGGGCATAAGGGATTTTGGTTTCCTGTAATAACGTTTGACAGACAGGAACTCTCGCCTGCCCATCTGCACTGCCATAGTGAAATCAGGATAGAATGATGTGATTGCCTTGGTGGCATATAGCATGGCACTCTCGAGCAAGGCGCAGTACAGTATCTCTGTCCTTATCATTTCAAAGGCGTTTGATGATGGGGCGAGCCGGGGCACCCGGAGGGGGCGTGGGGCCAGAGATTGATGCACCCTCTCCAAAATTAAGACGGGGGATCACCCCTCGCCAAAAAGCTTATGAAGTAGTGCCTCCATGTAGTCTTCCATCTTGGCTATCACTGTGGAACCCGGGATCCCAATAATCCTGAGGTTGTTGCACCTTGATTGTGCTTCAAGGTCTTCGTTCTTTGCTTTTATCAATGCCAAGACCTTGTCCATTGCAACATGTGTTCTTTGGAGACAGATTGGGCATCCTCTGCATCAAAGACACGGTTCTCAATGTGGTCCATCCGAGTCTTGTGTTTATCCACCCTTTGTTTCATGTGGTCAAGGCGATTTATGAGGATGTCAAGTTTCGTGTCAATAGCTCTCAAGCTGGTCTGGACTTCCACCAGTATGTCTTTGATATCCGAGTCCTGGGTGGTGTTCTCTTGTTGGTGTTCGGAGACAGATACAGTGTCAGTCTCTTGTCCCACCTGTCGCGTGAACCGCTTGCTCTCGAATGTGAGTCTGGGTTGCAGAGTGTCATGCTTACCCATATTGGCAGTAGAATGCTGAACATTGTAGGCAGCCCAGCTCCAGATGTCCACCAGTTGGGGCCCGCCTCACCCGAGTCCCAAATTCTCCAGCGTGCACTAGCAGGCCCAGGACACAGAACCCGCAGTCAGTGTAGAGGAGCCGTGAGGTAGAAATGGGCAGGAAGTATTTGGCACCAATTAGTGTCGGACTGTCTGTGTAGAGATATTCAAATATGCAGAATGCGTCGTCTCACTGCTTCAGACAAGTAATGGCCTCAATTTCACATGCACTACAGACCTAGCCTCCGGCACACCAGTTCACCAGAGGAGCCCAACCAACTTCCAATATATGCCCCCTACCAGGGAGGGTGCAAGCAGCCTTCGGGGTCATGACAGGTCAAGTGGGATCCCATAAGCTGATGGGCACGAAATTTGCAAATCCGTCAGCACCAAGGGGGGCACCTACGGTCAAACCACTCATGTCATGCACACGCTGATCGGTGCTTACACGCACAGCAGGCGAGCAGCCCAGTCCAGCACTGCCGTAGAGCAGTGTCCTCGCAATGGTGCTTTAAAATTGCTGGGGATGGGAGGCAGGCAGGTACTCATGGTTGCGTCACAGCACTAAGTATGCTCCAGTGTCAGTCGTGATGTGGATATGATAGCCGCGTCTTAAACGCCCAGAGCGGGAAGCGCAGAACCAGCTTCTCACGCCGAGCAGCTCCACGCGGCCCCTACCTCCGGCCTCACTCCGTCAGGCTGGTGTGGCTCTCCCACTCACCCGCCCGAGGAGCAGCAGGGCCGGGTGACTCACATACCAGGATCACAGATTTCTTCAAGTCTCCCAGGCAGCCCCCATGCCTCCACCCGCTGTAGGCACACGTACTGGCCAGCATCACTGCCTCGCAGCAAGGCTCCAGACCTCCTCCGGGGGCTGCGCTCCGGGAGCGGAGATATCTATCGTCCTGCATTTTACCGGAAATTCAAAATTAGCCACAAGAGTGCAGGTTCATTCATACTACGGCTGCAGTAGCATGGCGGTCGTGTCAGGACTGCTGTGCGGAGGATTATGCTGGATTGTGTATTCCATTCAGCAGAGCCTCTCTAGAAAGTGGCCATCTTGTAGCCTGGCTAGGCTATGCCCCTCACCCTTTGATAGCTACTTAATTGCAATTGATGCAACAGGGCGTGATCATATTTTTAAAAAAAAGGCTTTATTATACAATTGTTAGGCGTGGAGCATGAGAGAATTTTTGTTTAATTACCCACGACGACTCCTTCGGCTCCAGCTGTCTGGGATGCTTATATGGAAGTAGTTAAAAGATTAGAAACTCACTTCAAGCATACCACTGTGGAAAAATATGGGTTTTCACATGATGTCAACTCCAGCATGAGTTCCTTGATGGTTTTCTAGCTGAACCTAGGATTCTAGCTTCCATGTGTGAATATGATGGGACATTGTATAATTATCTCAAGGACCAAAGAGTGGTCAACTGCTATGATTCTGGAACCCAAGAGAGACTATTGTGTTGTAGGAATCCAAGTCTTGAAGAGACACAGGAGATTATGAGAGAAACTGAAAGATCAAGAATGGCATCTGAAGAGTAAGGAAAACAAGTAACTGATGTTGAAAATATATAAGCATTGTGCCCAAACCGAAGTTCAATTTCAGTTCATGTAATGAGATCAAGAAAATTTAAAAAGGAGGTTTGAATTCTTTTGGAACTTGTTACAGATATGAGTCTAAGAATCATTTAGATAATTCTAATGTGCGTCCTGCCATAGGAAAGTCCTGTATCAAATGTAAGAATGTGGGACACTTTACCAGAGCATGCAAAACTGCGTAAAAAAGTTGTATTGATTAATAATTAACATGTAATAGGTAAAAAGAAGATGAGAGTTGAGTTGTTTTATTCATCAAGATGGTGGGGTCCGTGTGAAAAGCTGTTCATAGGAGGAGAGCCTGTGTGCAATCGAAGGATTGGAGAGGATGAATTTGATGTTACTGTAGAATCAACTTCACTCATTATTATAGTGCCAATAAACTGTATTTGAAGATCTGGAGCTGTGAGGAACTATCCCCAGCAGATATATGAGCAGTAGCATTGGAAGGTTACGACAGATATGTTGGGGTATTTTCAAGAGAATGTCATGTACAAAGGCAAGGCTATATATATACTATAGTCGACTTGGCTGAGAGAGAGTATAACATACTTCGATGGGAGGACCACAGAGCTTTTGGTATAGTGTTAAAGCCTGGAACTAGATGTCCAGTTTCACCTGTTGAAGTGATGAGCAGCAGTTTGATTCCTTGGAAGGTTTGCTTGATTAGCATAATCCATTATTTGAGGATGAGTTATGCATTATGAGGGGATACAAACATAAAATGATTTTAAGACCCAACACCATTCCCATAGTTTGTAAAGTGCTGAATGTCCCATTGAGTATTAGGAGTGAATAAAAGGAACACGTAGACAAGCTGTGTGAAGAAGAGGTCATGGAGCCAGTTGATTCCTCTCTTTGGATCTCTCCTATTGTAATAGCAAAAAAGAGACAGGAGTTAAGGCCTTTTGTGGACCTTTGGTCCTTGAATAAAATCATCTTAGTGGATTGTTTTTAAATACCTAAGATTCAGGAGATGCTAGGTCAGCTGGGGGTGCAAGAATATTTTCCATCTTAGATCTACCAGCTCCTTACCACCAGTTTGATCTGAGTGAGGATTCTCGGTCTCTCATGGCATGTAATACTTCATTCAGTGTATTTAGGTTTCTTCGAATGCTGTTTGGCCTAGCTTCAAATGCATCAGCTTTTAGGGGGAATGTGTAATGTTTTGACTTACTAGGATTATATTATTATCTTTACCGATACGGAGGAGAAACTCCTCCAAGTATTAAGGGAAGTGCTGAAAGTCTTGCAAGAGCAAGATATCACATTAAAAATAGGAAAGGCTTAATTTAAATTAAGTGCAGTATCTATGGCATCATGTTTATGCAGAAGGTATAAAACCAAAAACTGATTTGTGGATGCCATTAAGAATAACCCTGCTCCCAAAGACAAGGACCAATTGCGGTCTTTTCTTAGTTTATGTGGATATTATTGCTTTGTAGATTGAACCTCTGAGAAAAATTGTTGAGGGGCAATGTGAACTATTTGTGGGAAAAGGAAGAAAATGACACATTTGAAAGTCTGAAATCAATTGAGGCTAGTGCTGTAGGCTTGGGAGCGGATTTGAGTGAGATAGTGGAGGAGAAGGAAAACAGTACAGAATTAGCTTCTAGGTGCTTCTTTAAGGCTAAACATAATTATAGCACTATAGAAGGGGAGGCACTAGATTTTGTGTTGGCAGTTAATCATTTTTGGACATTTTTGTAGGGGAGAGAATTTTCATTGGTTACTTACCATAAACCCATAGTATTTTTGTTAAGAGAAAAAAGTCTTAATAAAGGTAGTCCAAGGTTAAAATGTTGTTATCCAAAATTTGCATTACAATTTTAGAGTGAGGCACATTGAATGGGGGAAGAACACTAAGGCTGACTTCCTTTCAGGGTGCCCTCTAGAGGCGTCTGCAGATGATCATGATGCTGATGACTTGGAGTGTGTGGTAGGATTGGTGATGGTGTAAAGATTTCTCAAAACAGTGTAACACAGCAAGATTGGAAACGTTGCTGTGGGGATAATGCTTGTCGAGTTTCTGTGAGGAAGTTTATTGTGCAAGGTTTGCCCAGAGAGAATACTTTAGGAAATTAGTTTAAAACCTGTTTCAAGGCAAAGAATGAGTTGTCTATACAAGATGGGTTGATTATGAGGGAGGAATTTGTTGGTACCTCCGTCAGGTTTGAGGATACAGTTGGTAAAGTTTGCTCATCTGGGGCATGTAGGGTTGACTGGAACTAACAAGAGACTTTGGATTTATTATTGGTGGCCAGGATTGGATACAGATGTGGAGGTTTGTTCGCTGGATGTGTAGAGTACAGAGAGACAGACAAATCTCTTCGTACTTTTAACACTCACTTGCCCTCTGTAGAGGAGTCCAAAATTGCAGTGGGAAAAGTTAGAAATGAGCTTCATTGGACCTATGTACAATTTGAATGCTAATATGAGGTATGCTTTACTGATTGTGTATTATCATTCTAAGTGGGTGGAACATTTTTGATGGGAACCATCACTAGTGCAGTTCTTGAGCTTCTAAGAGCATTGTTTCAAAGGGAAGGTGTACCCAAATTCTTAGTGATGGATAATGGTGTACAATTCAAATCCATGTCCATGGCGGCCTATTTGTCATCTTTTGTTATTAAACATATTTCAGTGGCTTTGTACAGCCTGTGGTGGAGAGGATTCATCGCATGTTAAAGGAAACCATCCAATTAACCTTGTTGTCAGGGTCAGATGTCACAGAAATGGTGTCCAACAGATTATGGATTTATCATAATACTCCCCATTCTACCACAGCAATTTCACCTTTCATGTTATTGAGAGAGAGAGGTATGCCTCAAACAAGTTGTTGCCTAACTGGGTTGTGGAAAAGACTTGTGTTGGCAATAGGATTCCCAGTGTGGGGAGGTGTATCAAAGGGTGAGTGATGTTCAAGCCAGAAGTAAGCAAAGGTATGATGATTTAAAGAAGGTCAAAGATGTAGATTTTCAAGTTTGAGAAGTGGTGAAAACTAAGAGGCCACCAGATCTGAGGAAGGATGCCTGAGAGTTTGGGAAAAAGAAGGCTGATGTTCCTTGTTGTGGGGAGTCACACGTTTGCACTCCCAGATACTTGAAGAATTAATATACTGTCTTGAAGAAGTACCAGACGTTGTAATTGCTATGCAAAACTGAAAATAAAAAATATAAAAAAGATTAAATGTATTGTTTTGAATAAAGTCACTATGATTTTCTTCTTGTTTTGTTTAGTAATTTAGAGGGGTATAATATGCATGATGGGTCCATGTGCTGTTCTCGAATCACTTTGAGAATAAACACATGTTCTCAGCTTTTCGCCGCCTGGACTTTCTAGTCTATTTGGCACAACACCTAGGTAAAAAGACATGGCACTGTTTGTGTGCCTTTCGTGAGCAAATGGAGTTAGAAATGTCACTGCAAGGATATATAAATGTGAGGTAACCGATTGTTCCGCCACAACATGCTAATATTGTTCATGTTCTTTATCGGTGTGTTTTCTAATAATGCAACAATAATACAGCTTCTATTTTCTGTTATATCTGGCAATCCATTTATCAGTTTTCGTAGGCTAATTCATCTGCTGAAGTTGCTCATCTACCTCTCATTCAGCAAATTTGAAACAAAAATGAACATTGAACATTTCTCTAATGGCATCTTTTAGGGGGAACTGCTGCCCACAAAGTAGGACAAATTTATTAACCTTTATAATGTTATGGGGGTTATTGGGCCAGTTCGCGAAACACCTTTCACAACTGCATCATGAAAGAACAATACACAACACCACCAGCAAACCACCAACACAAGAACACACAAAAAACGCATTAGCACAGTACTACGATATACTAATGCACCAAAACACCAAAATTATGAACCAAACTAATGAAACCAACCAGACTAAAACTAGCATGTTCCAAGCTCATTGTATATTGCCTGACTCGAAGCCATTTACAACTAAAAAACACAGCTACTGCATTACTGTAGAATAAGGTTGTTTCAAACGGATATTTGTAACAGATTGTTAAAAAAATTAACATAGCTTTTGAAAAACACTGGCTGTGCATGCGTTTCCCTCCATCTTTCATATTTACCAGCATTTTCAGCAGTGGATGTGATGCGTGTGGTAGACTTGCTCCTGGTAACATCATAACTGGAAGCTTTGGTAGTAATGGATGAAATAGGGTTACCCGAACTGGAACCCGAGCTGGTGCTGGAACCAGAATTAGTGTCGGAACCCGAGTTGGGGTTGGAACCCGAGTTGGGGTTGGAACCAGAGTTGCTGTAATTACCGGAGGCACACGTAACTACCGTCTGGTTTTCGTAACTGAGAAAAAACAGAAAAAAAGGCAGAAGGATGATGTATTTTTACTAAGATCAACATCATGACACAAATGTTTAATAATTAGCTAATTGTTTTTTTTTGTCTGGAATGGAAAAACAAAGCATTTATCACAGAAGTTGGAAGGTATGTGTAGAAAAAAATGAGTCATACTGCCAAGTAGTATACTAAATTAGTATTCCTGTAAAACTCCATGCCCCCCATAAAAGACTTTCAGCCTGCAACAGGCCAGCGCCATCCATGAAGCTGGGGACCTTCCGTTCTGAGAAAAGTCACAGCTGACATTATTCAAACAAGTGTTAGTAAAGCCAGTAGGTTTAGCCTTGGTAACCTGAAATTTGTGTTCTTTCTTTCTTTGGTAAACATATACAGTATGTGTTAAATGTAAAATGCAGTATCGAGTAAATGACATACTTTGGCAAAAAAGGAGAGATTGGTCCACTAGCCTTGGCACTAAACTGGACTACTTTTTAGGGGAATGTGCACATGTGCACAAACAATATGTCAACAGTCACAGTGAAGAGCGCAAACGGCTGAAGTAGGGTGGCCTGCCTCATGCTGTAACCTGTGGTGTGAAGAAGAAAATGTGAATGCCACTCCAACAGAACAATGAATTAAGAGGGCTGATCATTCTGAACAAAAAATTGTAAATGTACACAAGAAGATAAGGATGGAGAATTGTCCAAACTAGTGTGGTCTATAAGATGAGACTGCAGTGTCGAGGCAGAAAGATAGGGGTAATGGTAGCAGGAGTGGACGGGGGAGTAATAGGGAAGTGGTATTCTTTAATGATTAGGAATTATGCTAAGGAGGTGTAGTTTGGATCATAGGCAGGGGAAGATTTGAGATAGTAATGTAGCAAACAGTAAGCGAATTGGCTTGAAATAGTAGGAATAAGATTGGTTTGAACTAAGGACCAGTGGAGACCTGCTAATCTCGCTTGCTGTTTATGCTAAATATATTATAGACATCTGAGAAGTGATGAATCAGTGATGTAAATTAAGGTGTTTTTTGTTTCTATTACGTATGTATCCTTTGTCTAACGGTTAATAACCAATGCTACATAAAATAGACTACTAAAAATTAAGAAGACTACTAAAAATTAAGAAGGGTGATAACTGAAAACCCCTTTATGTATATTTTTATGTGTAAGCATTTATATTATGATTTTTTGGAACACATGAGGCTGACTAGACAGCTAAAGCTGTTTGTAGGCAAGATCTAAAAATCCATCTCAAAGGGGTAGTTTTCCACCAATAATAATATTAAAAATGACTTGCTTTTTGCAAAACGTTTCGTACCACAATTCTGCCATCTCTAGGTGCAGTAAATAAAATGTATAACTGTTACCAAATGTAAGATACCCCATTTTCTGCCTCCAGAGGATGGATTGACAAGTCTATTTGTGGGGATTCAAACTACTGACCTTCGGATCACAGCAGATGTCACAGATGAGTGTTAAATTGCAGAATCGTGTGTGTGTGTGTGCTCCTGTGTGTGTCTCTAAAAAGCATTCACTGAGCCACAGCTCACGTTGTCTGTTGACCATAAGGCTAAAATTAGTGTACCCCCAAAGCAGTACATTGAAAGTCATTACATTACATGCACTGAATTGGAAGTCATTACATAGCTGGAAGTACATCAGAGGTCATTACATCGCAGATAGGTATTCTAGATTTGATATCGGGAGATATTACATCTCAAGGACATAGGTAAGTAAATGTAAGTATTGAAATGTAATTTACTTTTTTCAATGTTCTTAACCCTAACTACTTATTTAAATATAAATATATATATATAATGTATATCTATCTATCTATCTATCTATCTATCTATCTCACTTCTCTGGGACTTTCAATCACCGCACCATATGGAGGATCACATCACAGAGAGCACAGGACTCCAGCAAGGAAGTGTAGCTGTTAAATTTATTCCATAGAAAATATTAAAAAAGCACGAAACACAAAAAACAGGGCGTCCACTGGACAACCCGTTCCCCTTCACCAAAGCGTTTAAAAACAGTCTGACAACTATTGCACTGCCCCTACGCTGAAACCAGTAGAACAGATACCTCATATCCCCCTGGCGCTCACGACTTGCCTTGTTGACATTCTTGAGTAACTCAAATTGCCACAAAGTAGTGCTAAATATGTGAGTGATGATAAAATGTTTACAATCCGTACCGCCCAACTGAAAGTCCAAATCCGATGTAACTTGCTGTACATAATTAGTAAATAAATTAATTACATGATGTTAATACCTCAGTAAAAAAAAAAGGGGGAATAGAGTTATTTTAAAAAATACCCTGTGCACAAACCTCAGTAAACACCAGAATCAATCACATACCATTTTGTAACATAATATTATGATGAGTTTGATAAGGTAATGTGCAATGCAGCTGTCACAGACATACTCATATAGGTGCAAAATATGGCACAATAACCAAAATGCATCACATTCACTGAAAACCAGAACTAAAGTGCTGGGTGCTACAGTACATTTTTATCCATCAATAAAGTGACTATGTGCAAATTAAAAAATTGGTAAAAACTTGGTGTCATATATAAATTGCACATAAACCCCAGACTTGAAACAATAATTGCGAATATCATGTCTATGGTTATCATGGAGTTAAAGTGACAGCATGCTCTAATGTAGGTATTGAAATAATGAGGAAATGACCAGTGCATAAAATTGTATATCAAATAGAAACATCGGACCTTCAAGGAGGTCAAACCCGGCCAGGATCACAATATGTTTAGTCACTTTGTTTAAAATGATGATTGTGTTGAGTATATGACAAACCTCATATCTGTAAATGCTCCTTTTGAGGCTGCAAAATTGTGAATAAATATTGTATACGGTAAACCCTAAAATGATCAACATAATTTTCAGAACCTATGTCATATACTCATTAACTTAATAACAGGTTATGCTATGTCAGAATTTCTGAAGAAGTAATGCGAACAACATATTATAGCTACAATTTAGAGTTGCAACAATGGCATGAGCAGCGTCTAATCAGTCAAGAAGTGTACATGTTTTTAAAAATAGTCAATCCAATCACACCTGTATTGTATTTAATCCCGAAAGTTCACAAAGATGGGGTATACCCGCCAGGGCGCCCTTTAATTTCGGCAATTGGAAGTGCTTTAGAAAACACCTCCAAATATGTGGATTCATTCCTCAATAATTTTGTTAAGACTCTCCCATCGTATATACAAGACACCGGAGACTTCTTTCGGAGGATCTATGATCTTCCCTGGGAAGATGATTTCCTGCTGATCACGATTGATGTATCTACGCTTTATACAAGCATTAAGCATGAAGACGGCCTGAGGGCCACAAGGCACTTTTTAGGTGCTAGGCCATTGAAACTATGGCAGCATACTCAGATGCCTTTACACATGGTAGAGAGATGCCTCACGAGTAATTTTCTTCTGTTCAACGCGGAACTCCCATCAAGTGTGCAGTACAGCGATGGGCACCTGCTTCGCCCCCAGCTATGCAAATTTGTATATGGGCTGGTGGGAGGAGCAGGTGGTCCTTACCAAATATCATGAGTATTGGGACAACCATATTGTGCATTGGAGTCGTTTCATCAATGACTTGGGGGTCGGAATCCGAAGCCAAACATTTCCTGAACCAAATACAGTTAAACAACTTGAATTGGAGTTTCACAAGCAACATTAGTGCTAGTAGTGTAAACTTTTTAGATCTCACAGTGTACATTAAGGATAAAAAGCTTGAAACCAAACTATACAGAAAACCTATGGCAGAGAACACGTTGCTACATGCAACTAGTTTTCACCTCAAGAATTTGATCAGAAGTATTCCGTATGGAGAGTGTCTGAGAGCAAGGTGGAACTGTAGCGAAGTGACTAAAATCAATAATGAGATCAGAACCTTGAAGAGTAGATTCAAAGCTCAGGGGTAGTCAGACGAATGTATTGAGACAGCAGTCATAAGCGCCATCAAGCAACCCAGAGAAGAGATCTTGTTCAAAAAAGGTAGAACAAAGAAAAAACAAGAGAATGAAAAGCATTTTAGACTAATAACAGCATATAGCAAACAGCAAATGAATGTAAGAGGTATCTTAAATATTGTTACCTTGTAAAAAATGACCCAGTATTGGGGAAAGTGGCACCTGGAAACCCGCAGATAACATTCAGACGAGCTAGATCATTGAAACAAGCACTAGTGACCAACACTATGAAGGACGCCAAAAAAGTTAAGCCAACTTGGCTAAGTAGGAAGCAGGGATTTATGAAGTGTTCCAAATGTAAGGCTTGCCTTTATGGCAAGAATACAGAGAAAGATAAAAGGCAAATGTAACTGCAAAACAGAGTTTGCTGTCTATGTGCTGCAGTGTCCATGTGGTCTGCAGTACGTGGGCAGCACAATTCTTGAGGTACACAAGCGCATATTACAGCACTTACGTGCCATTAAAAATGGAGATAAAACTTATCCAGTGGCACGCCACTTTGAAGCATGTCATAATAAGAATGCGAAAGGTCTGACATACTTCGTGGTAGATGCAGTGGCTGCAGATATCAGGGGAGGGAACAGGGAAAAACAGTTGAGGAAGTTGAAGTCCCGTTATATTATAGAGGTCGATACCAAGACCCCAGGGGGCCTGAATATTGAAGAGGACTTTCACACGCACCTGTAAAAGAACATCACAGAAAAAGTCAATGCGATTAATCTCCTAATCCTTGACAGTTATTTTAAAGAATCCGATTTTAATTAAACACTTGCACTGAGCACCATTGAGACTGGTAGAGATTAATAAAACATACCAAAAGTATATTGCCCACTTGGGCTTAATCACAAAATTGCAGGCAAATATTCATAAATGATTATAGAGTATATATTGTGCCAACAGACTGAATGAATTTGTAATATATTAGATGTTATATATTAAATGGTCTAATACGTTGAAAAGTTGAGATTTCCATATTTCAGAATGATGTAATTTTAGATGATTTAAACTGATTCAAAGGCTCAGATATAAATGTGATTGAAGATTAGCTCTATTATTTCAATTTTGAGTATTAATCTCAATGAGTCATATCAGTCTGTGGAAGGCTTGGTTCAAAATACGTAAACTAGTCGAGATTTAAAAATAATGAAATGTAAATTCCTGCATTTGAAGTTTGGATTGACTATTGGTACAGCAATTAACTGTGTGACAATGATCATTA
Organism: Calotriton arnoldi; assembly: GCA_963921515.1. Taxonomy (NCBI): domain Eukaryota; kingdom Metazoa; phylum Chordata; class Amphibia; order Caudata; family Salamandridae; genus Calotriton; species Calotriton arnoldi. The sequence goes on along the minus strand of CAWUFW010014283.1, from coordinate 92,316 downwards.
TGATCAACCGACAGCAAAGCATTTGTTGACTGAAATGAAATAAAACTACAAGTCTGTTTTCACTATTGTTTGCACAGTAGTTTCACACGTGATATGAAAAATGTCCAAAAGACTTTCAAAAATGTCACTTCGGCATTGGTGAACAAGGCTGTTTGTAGCCGAAACGCATACAATGGTGGCCGACTAATCAAGCACTTTGGTATCTACACGCGTCGTCGTCATCCTTTAAATGGAAAAAAGTAGAATATATATATATATATTTACTGAAAAAACCAAATGTTACAGGGAACGTTCTAGTTATGCTCAGAATTCACTCATACAAAACTAGTGAAATTCAGCAGTTATGATTAGCTGAGCTAACTATAACCGACGCCCCCGCAATCTATTGCTGATGACCTCACATATTACATCACTCAGGATATGGTCATTGACTTCACTGATGGCATCTCAAGTGACATCACTGGTGACATCACTGATTACATCATCCAGTGAGTATAAGTGTTTTCTAAGAGTTTATGATTGTTAAACATATATACTAAGCTACTACAAAAGTTAAATTAGTATACTAGGTGCACTAGTGATGAGTGATACTACTTCTAACATAGTATGTGAGTAGCTGTGCAACTGTGTATCTGTGTGTGAGTAGGAGTCTGAGGGGCTGTATGGGTGTGTGAGTGGCTGTATGGATGCATAAGTGGATGCGTGAGTAGCTGTGTGGGTGAGTGAGTGGCCATGTGAGTAGCTGTATGGATGCATAAGTGGGTGTGTGAGTGGCTCTATGGGTGAGTGAGTGGCTGTATTGGTAGGTGAGTGTATGTGTGAGTGAGTGGGTGTCTGAATGGCTGTATGAGTGAGTGAATGGGTATGTAAGTGGCTGTTGGTGTGTGAGTGGCTGTATTGGAGAGTGAGTGTCTGTGTGAATGGCTGTATGGGAGAGTGAGCGGATGTGGGAGTGCTCGTATGGATGTGTGAATGAGTATGTAGATGGTTGTGTGGGTGTTTGAGTGTGCGTGTGCTTATATGGGTGAGTGGGTGGCTGTGTTGAGAAGCTGTGTGGGTGGGTGAGTGAGTGGATGTGTGAATAGCTGTATGGGTGAGTGTGTAGCTGTGTGAGTGGCTGTATGGGTGAGTAACCGGTTGTATGAGTAGCTGTATCAGTGAGTGAGTGGTCATGTGAGTGACTGTGAGGGATTTGGTGTGTGTGTGAGTTGCTCTAGGGATGAGTGAGTGGTTGTGTGAGTACTTGTATGAGGCTGTGAATGGGTATGTGAGTGGCTGTGTGGGAGTGTGAGTGAGTGTATGAGAGGTTGTATGGGGTGTGAGTGGGTGTGTGAGTGCTTCTATTAATGATTTCATCAGTGATGTCATTCAAGATGCCATTAGTGATGTCATTAGTTATGTCACTGACCATGTCACGAGTGATGTAATATGTGAGGTCATAAGCAGTACGTTGTGGGGGCGTAAGTTATAGTTAGCTCAGATAACTGTAACTGCTGAATTTCACTGGTTTTGTACAAGTGAAATCTGAGTCTAACTATAACGTCCCTGTAATCTTTGTTTTTTAAGTGAATTTCTAAGGTTTTTTAAATTTTATTTCCTAAATGTAACCACTAACCTTTGACAGTGAGTGTGTAAATGAGGGCATGAGTGTCTTAGTAAGTCTGTGAGTGGGTGCTAGAGTGCCTGAGTGCCTCTGTCGGTGGGTGTGTGAATCTCTGAGTAGGTCTATCAGTGGGTGTGTGAGTCTCTGACTGGGTCTGTGAGTGGATGCATGAGTTTGTGAGTAGGTGTGTGAGTAAATCTTGGAGTAGGCCTGTGAGTATGTGTGCGAGTCTCTCAGTGGGTCTGTGAGTGGGTGAAAGAGTGCTCGAATGGATCTGTGAGTGGGTGCATGAGTGTCTGAGCTTGTCTGTTAGTGGGTGCGTGAGTCTCTGAATGTCTATGTGTGTGGGTGCGTGAGTGGGTGCATGAGTGTGTCTGTCAGTGGGTGCATGGTAAAAAAAGTAGGGGGCACACAGGAGCAGGCCCTCGTGATAGCTCCCCCTGTGACGGTCCTCCTGTCTAGTTTGCCTGCAGTCTGCTACCCTCTGCTGCCTTCGGTTTTGTGCCTCCTCTGCTCGTTTCCTGCTCATTTTTTCAGCCTCATTTCTCCACACACGTGCCCTCATTTTTTGCTTCTTTCAGCTTGTTCTGCCCAGTATTTTGCCTCTTTCTGCTCACTCCTGACCTTTATTCTGCCTCTTTTTTCTCCCTTTTGACCTTTATTCTGCCTCTTTCTGCACCCTTCTGACCTTTATTCTGCCTCTTTCTGCTCGCTGTGCCCATTATTTTGCCTTTCTGCTCGCTCCAGACCTTTATTCTGCCTCTTTTTGCTCCCTTTTGACCTTTATTGTGCCTCTTTCTGCTCCCCATCTGACCTTTATTCTGCCTCTTTCTGCTTGTTTCTGACCTTTATTTTGCCTCTTTCTGCTCATTTCTGACCTTTATTTTACCTCTTTCTGCTCGTTTCTGACCTTTATTCTGCCTCTTTCTGCTCGCTTCCCACCATTATTTTGCCTTTTTCTGCTTGTTTCTGACTTTTTTTTGCGTCTTTCTGCTCTTCCCCCCTCCCGGACCGTGGGGGGAGCCTCAAGGCCCCCGCAGACCCAGCCGGCTCCCCGCCTCTTGTGGGAGCAGGCAGTGCTGCTGCACAGAGGGAGCTGCTGAAAAGGCAGCTCCCTCCATGCAGGAGTAATACTTTCATCTCTTTCACGGCCCGCATGTCTGCGGGCAGGGAAAGAGATGAAACCTCCGCTTCCAGCGGGTGGAAACACTTTGACAGCTCCGCCCACTGGAAGCTGAGTGTGTTTTAGCTTAGCGGGACCTATGAGCTCCCGCCAAGCTAAAACAAACAGCTATGTCCTGGGGGTGGGCATAGCAGAAGCTGGCCCTGGGGGGTGGCGGTCCTCAGGGCCATGTATGGCTCCAGGAGTGGCAGCCATGTGGCCCCTCTCCTCCTGCTTGCATGGGTTGTCCCACGGAAGTGGCTGTCCCTGGGGCCGAGAACGGCCCGGGAGGCGAGCCACGTGGCCTTCTTTTTTTTAAAGAAAAAGGAAAGCCCCTGGGAGGTGGTTGTCCCTGGGGTGCGGTGTGGTCTACTCGACCCCACCTAGTCAATTGATTTCTAGCCCCGGGGATGTAGTAATCCCCTGGGCTCAGGGGGGGGTCCATGAGGCCCCCTCATTTCGTTGTATTTAGCTGCAGGGAGGTGGTGGTCACCCCACACTATTAAAATTAAGCCCAGGGGAGGTGGTGGTCCCCAGGGCATAATTAAGCCCAAGGAGGGGGCCCCACATTCCCCTCTCCTTTTTGTTAAAAAAAAAAAGCCCACATGCCCCCGGAAGTTGGCCCATTCGGGGGCTATAATGTAAACATGAGCGGGAGACCGCCCTTGTTTTTTAAAAACATTGCAGTGGATTTGCAGCTCCCTAGCATTCCCGTGGCAAAAGAAAAGTGCTTTTTGGCCCTGTCGGAGTCCCAGGGGGACCCCAGGACCACAGTTAGGGGGGCGAAGTTGAGTTGAAGTCTTGGAAGCCAATCAGATTTCAGCACGGGGACTGTCAGATCCTCAGAGAATCCGCGTCCCTATATATACAAATTTGTTTTTTTTAATATCACCTGAAGCTCTTCATCTTGGTTATGTCCGTAAGGGGTCTTTGTTTTGTATTTAATAATTTATTTTGATCCCAATTGTCTCATTATGCATGCCATGTCCTTTCCTTGTAGCGGTTTACCTTTAGAGAAGACATATCACCGTCAAGTTTTAGTTTATAACGCCTTTGTACGGATAATTCACATCTTTGTTGTTTATCGCCCCTAAGTGCTCTAAAATACGTTTCTGTAACCTACATGTTGCATATCCTATATATAGCATCTCGCAAAAACATTTTAAGATATACACAACAAAGGAGCTTTTGCAAGTAATTACTTTACTGGCTGAAAATATCCTTCCTTGTGTATTCCCTAAGCGAGATCCCATGTCTGCACACTTTTCTTTTGGTACATTTCCTAAAGTCCTTACTTCTTAATGATCCAAGCCAAGATTGCACTTTTCCTTCCTGTTTATGGAAAAAGTGACTGCTTGTTAATATATTGGATAATGAAGGCGCTTTTTAATAAGTCATTCTAGGAAATGGATCAATCTTATCCCTTACATCATTGTCATTTCTTAGCAGATGCTGGTGCTTTCTCATGAATCTTCTTTATTTTAGGATGTAATCAATCTGATGGTATCCTTGTCTTGTGGCTCCTTAATATTGATTGTATTCAAAAGTTCAGTTCTTGTTACTAATTTGGTACATTCTTCAGCCTTCTCTGAAATCTTGGAGGGATAACCTCGAGACAGAAATCCCCTTTTCGTCCTTTGCAGATTCATATTTAACTCATTTTCTGTGGAACAATTTCTTTTGAGTCTTAGCATTTCTCCATATGGAATGCTCCATTTTAACCTTCAGTCATGGTGACTTGTAGCGTGGAGAACATTATTTGTTGCAGTGATGGTATAAGTGATGAAATAATATAAAAGTGTATAAACAGTGCATGGAGAAGGCTTAAGTTACATGTAAAATTCAGGTTATCTATTTAAGAAAAGAAAACATAATTAAAATTAATAAATAAGATATGGAAATATTGCAGTTAAGGTAAGAAAGGTCCCAAGTTTAAGAAAGAAAAATCCAAAAGTTGAAAAGGGTAAGGAACCTAATCTATATATTTCCCTGTGGCAGTCTAGTTTTAGTTAGGTCTACGTTTATTGGTTTGCCTATAACTTTGGCGTGTCTGATGAATCTTCACAAAACTTTCCCAAAAAAGTGTCATCCACCTCAGCTCCTTCCTGAGGAGTTTCGGGTTGATCGTTAAGCGGGGGAGGAGGACTAAAAGGAGGGTCCCAAAACACATTTTCCCCATTCAGTGTTCCCAAAGGAAAATTGAATCGCAATACTGGAAAAACTGGTGAACCTAATTACACCAAATTTGAGAGAAAGATAGATCTTGGTCCAAAATGTGCTCTTTTTGTCATTTTTTGTAAATCCGTTAAGTAGTTTTTGAGAAATTAAGTCTCCAAAACTTTGTATATTTCACATTGTGGAGGATCTGCAAAGACAACTGATCTAGAGATAAGATCTGATTGGCTGCCAGGACATCAATCAGCCATTTTAGGTCTCGAGACCCAGTCCCCTGTCCTGAAAATAAGGCAAAGAAACATATAGGGTGGCAGGGTAGGGATGCCCTGCCCCCCAGGGCCTAGTGGTAGAGTCCCAGAGGGACCACTATGGGGCCAAAATTGATTTTTTAGAGGGCCTAGTGGTAGAGTCCCAGAGGGACCACTACGGGCCAAAATTGATTTTTTAAAAGAAAAGCAGGTAAAAAAAGTGCAGGCTTCTACACTTTAAAAAAAAAATACCCCGGGTAGGCCAAGGCACAGGAGGGTGTGGCGATTTCACTTTGTTAGTGGGGATGTGACACCCCCCCATCTAAGCCTTTGTGAGGCCACTCAGACCCCATCCCTCGGGCTGTTTCGAAATATACAGAAGGGATTGTGCCGCATCCCCAAACGTCAATGCCCCTCTCCCCGAGATCGGCCCAGAGGACTCCATTCCCTGGGCCCAAAAAGTTGCAGTGTCCCAGGGATCCCATCCCATTGGACACTGTAGTTTCCAGCCCAGAAGAGAGCGAGCATACCGGGCAGGGGCCAGAACTTTGCTCCCAGCCAGGTGGGAGCAGTGGAAAATGCTTCTCTCACCCGGGCAGAAGCAAAGTAATGGAGCCGGCTCCCTCAGTATCCAGTATGGGGATTGATTGTGGGTGCCTCAGTGGGCACTGGGGTACACACCAGTAATCAAATAAGCGGGCTCCCGCCAGGAGGGTTGGCAGAGGCTGCGGAGGCCGTAGGGCTTCCCGAATGGCCTGAGATGAAAAATGCTGTGGGGTGCCTTGGGTGAGCACCGAGGCAACCCAGCTGTATAAAAAGAAAAAACATGATGTTGGCTCCTTCATGGCCTATGGTGCCACGTGGCTCCCACTAATAATTAACGATGTGAGTGTCCGGAGTGACCGGAACACCCAAACAAAAACAAACAAAATTAAAATTAAAAAAATAAATTATAAATGAGTGCCAGGAGCCACAATTATATATTATTATATATTTGATACTGGATAAGGATACCATTGTAGGAAGTAGCCTACAACATGAGAAATAATCTTTTACCACAAACGTAATTCTAGTAATAAAAGAGAATTACCTATGGCTTATTAATAGCAGCTGAGCTAATTGGAATGGTAAACCACCAGATTAACCTATATTGTAGTATCTTGGTGGTTGGAGCAGGAAAAGAGAAACATGGTGAAATACCAGCTGAAGTCTGAGTAGTGCTGAGTACAGTTGACTTGACATGTGGAGAAAAATGTGACTCTCACAATATGACCGTAAAGTCCTTACATAAAAAGTGCAAGTTCTGCTCAGGAGGAACATAGGTAAACTAATAAGTTTGTGTGGCATTAAAGGGAAGGAAGAGAAGAAACGAGTGATGAAAAGGTGGGAAATAGTAACTAAGCAATTCAATCAATCAATCAATCAAATCTCTTTATTCGGAAACCAAAGTATCCATAAAAGTACATTTTAAAATCACAATATTAAAACTGACATTTCATACAATCAGAATAAAGTTAAAAGTGTATCATTAAACTATAATAAAACTGACAGACAATTCTAATTACCATTCATTGTAAAACCAGCTCGGTCGGCAATTTTCAGGAACGTGCCCACATAAAAAATACTCTCCTCATCAGTAAGTTAAAGCAGAGTTCTATATGCTGCTCTAAAATCCCTAATGGTAAGCCTCCTAATTAGAGGAAGTAAAATTCTCTTAGTATATTTGGAATAAAAAACCACAAAAAATAAGAAATGTAGCAAGAATTGTCCTGAGGTTCTGTTACATGGGCAGGGCGAAATGTCCAGGTTTACCTGAAATTCTATGGGAAAGCATAATAAATGTTTAATAGTCCCTGCCCTAAAACAGAACAGTAAACTTCACTCCCAACGCCCCATGGATTTTGTTCGATACATCGCAATTGATCTGTTGTGTCCAATGTTCATATAGGCTGCTACACTAGACTTTAAAGTCTCGAGTGTTACTCTGTTAGCCTGTAAAGATTTATACAAAACTACTTGTAACTGTCTGCTAATGGGGAGTGGTCCGTCAGGATTTTCAAACAGCTGTTGGTAACCTGCCTTTCACAGACGTGATTCCACTGTCGCCAGCCATGGAATGTTCCTGCCTTTTTAGCAGGCAAGACAGTCTGAAAAAATATCTCTAATGAGCCTTACCCCATATTTCTCCATATTGCTAACCATAATAACATGGGGTGGACATAGATGTAGTCTTCATTAAAAAGGGATAGTCATTTCATTGTGGCAGATAATGTTTGAAGTAGAGATTGGAACCTCTAGGACTCTTCTACAGAATATTTTCTTTGATTTGAATTCAGTTACACTTGTTAATAGCCCATACCTCTGCCCCATATGTAGCTATTGGTAAGCATTGCATTTTATAGATCTGCAGGAGCGAGAGGAGAGCTTCGCCCCTCCTTGGTTGTGGTAAACTAAACAGCGAGTTAATCGCTCTTGAGAGTTTATTACTACTTTGTGCAACAAGTGTTGTCCATGAGCCATTGTCAGCTAAAATTAGTCCCAGATAACAGTGGCGTAATGAAACTTGAAGGGGCCCCCCTGCAAGGTACATGTAGGGGCCCCCACTACGGATTTAATCATCTCTCGGGCCAGAGTACTGCGCTAAGGGGGCTGCGGGGGCCTGTGTTACGCCACTGCCAGATAAGAGAAAGTGTGAGTGCATTTTAGAATGGTTTCTTCAACTTTAAGTGAGACAAAATTATGTTTCTTTGGTCTACAAGTCATAATGTAAGATTTATGAAAGTTTGTGAGTAAATCCAAAGAGGCCATAAAATTTACAAAGCCTTGTACAAGTTGTCGTAAAGCTCTTGGGGTGTGAGCCATTAGTACGGGATCATCAGCATATAGTAATGATGGTACAGGCAACCCTTTAACTTTTGGAACATCAGGGGCAGTAGTTAATAAAAAAGGATGGATATCGTTTAAGTATAAAATAAATAAAAGTGAAGCTAAAACACATCCTTGTTTCACTCCTCTAAAAATTTCCAATGGCCGGAATCACCTCCCCTTGAGTGTTTATTCTTATTCTGGTCTTCATGTCCCTGTGCAAATAGGCTATACAGTGCACCAGTGCTTCATCCAAACCAAGAGTTAAAAGGATAGACCACAGCTTCGAACGATTTATACTGTTGAACGCTGTGGTCAGGTCCATGAATGCCAGACATATTGGGGAGTTTTGTGCTATAGTATATTTGCTGATCAATAAATTAAGGTTGAGGCACTGCTCTACTGTACCAATCTTAGATCTAAAACCATACTGACAGGGGTAAAAAACTGAGTTCTCATTTGCCCATTCCTTAATCCGATTGTATAAGACCCTTCCCAAAATGTTTTGTGTTGTATCAATTAAGGAAATGGGACTGTAGCAGCTTGGCTGCGACCGATCTCTCTTTTTAAAAATGGGAACTATAATTGATGTTGACCAATGTGCTTGGTAAGGGGAATTGTCCTAAGCTATTAAAAACATTCAGTAACATCAGAGCCCAAAATCTGGGGTTATGTTTAATGAGATCGATCGGTACCCTGTGGGGGCCTGGAGCCTTACCCCCAACACTCTGAATTATTGCCTGCTCTACTTCCCCCAGGGTTACCTGTACTAACACAAAGTTTGAGTCCGGTATATATTTGGTGTCAGTAGGTATGGATGGTTAGATATTAAAAAAATGCTGTTCCCAGGCCTCACTTGTGATATTACAGCTAATCTTTGATTCTACTAGATTGAACTATTTCATCTCTTTCACTGCTGTTCAGAAAAGTTTGCTCTTCTTGTTTTTGGCCGTTAAAACTAGAGAGTCCCAATGCTGGTCTACTACTTCCTTTTTTCTGGCTTCAGTTACCTGCTTATATGTCTTACGAAGTTCTCTCACCACTTGGGAATTCCTCTGGGATGCCTTAAGTGCCTGTTCCAATTGTCGATTAGCGGTGGAGCACTCATGTCTAAACCATTTTGGTTTGGTGCAATAAGGTTTTATGTATCTCATAAGCTCTTTCTTGATGAAGGAGCAGAGCTGGCCAAAAGCCATGGCCACTGGATAAACAGTGTGTTCTTCATTAAGGCTTGCCATAATCACAGGAAGATTCTCTTTAATCACTTTCTGGAATAGGCATGTGGGTGCAACTGCTCTCCAAATTAATCTTGTTCCAATTTCCCTCGTGTATTGTGGTTTAGAGCCCAAGGAAAGGAACTTAATTGGGTTGTGATCGCCATAGCTGGAGGGAATGACTTTTCCTGCTAACAGCAATCCCTCTAAATTAGGTGAAATAAAGAAACAGTTGATTGTGGACCTATATCCACGTCCCCTAAAACTAGGTGGTACCTCTGTGCGGTTACCTATAATATCCATAACATTATCTAATTTGCAGGTTGCCCGAAGTGATGCTAGCTCGGATCCTCTGTCATCAGATCTATTCTGTACACGTGAGGTGGTGTCAGTGCGGGAGGTAGTGTTAAAAGAATGTGCGTGGGTGCTTACCAGGCTCAACCTGGCATTAAAATCAACACCAAGGCAGAAGCCAGCTAGCTAGCCGCTTTCGCCTACAGCACTTTGTAAGGCTAAAAATTATTGAAACAAAATTCGAAATTTGGCATTTGGCACATTAGTGAAGTCGTTATTGTAAAAATTAATTAAATATATGGTTAGGCCTCTTTGATACCGCACTGCCTGGATGTTACTATCAATAATTTCGAATGTCTTCCCACAACCACCTTCTTTAATGTTCTCCCAAATAGCTAACCCACCTATTGCGCGACCTGATCTAGAGGGTGTTGCCAGGTTATATAGCATGCAAAACCATCCACAAATATTTCATGGGTCACCCAAGTCTCCTGGAACATTAGGATATTAAACTGACGGATAAAAGAAAGACAGTCTGGGCACGATAATTTAGATTGTAGCCCCGCAACATTTCAACTCAGGACTTTTAATGTGTGAACAGTTTTCCCTTGGGTTACATTCAGGCTTGGTGGGGCTTTGGGGGAGGACTCGATTGCCTTGATGTTAAGTGAAGACCCAAACCCAACTGAGCAGTTCATTTCTGGCATTACTGTTTGTACAATATGGTTATATCTTCTACACATAAAGAAAGAAGCCACATCTAGGGGTGGTTGAATTTCCCACTACAAAGCAAAAAATACAGTATTTAATTCCTCTACTATTGAGGGAAGCATTTTGTTTCAAGAAATACAGTTTTCCTGACAGGTGAGTTCTTTCTATGACTGAAGTTTGGATATGGTGAGAGAAGAGCAGTGGCATCAAACTCCGCCATGTTGCGGATTTGAGCAGGGCTGAGCAGTGCTGTCTAAAGTGAGCACTGTGGAGTGTTGAGGAGGGGCAGATCACCTGGTAGTGCCATAGGAGACAAAAGGTAGCTAGATGTGGATAGTATTTTAGTATGACTTTGGATAGTACATGGTTTCCTCAACAGACTCCAGATATAAATGCGGATCCTGCTTGATGCTGAAACTGTCAATGTTGCTGTTTATCCAACTAGGAGCAGAGTAAGCAGCTAGTATGAGCTTTTAAAAAAATGCTATTTGGTAAGATGTATACTTTTTTTTTTTTTTTTTTAAACACTTTATTTTTTAGATAAAAAATGAGAGTCACATTGCATTGCATATAATCACTTTACAATCAAATCGACTCGTGCCTGACATTTTCATTCACAATGGTAGTCACTATATCAATCTGCACAGTGGTATAACCTAGTATTTTGACCAGTCCTCCGCAAGACCCCCTACCTCCTCCCCCAATCCCAATCCCAGTGACTAGACATTACGATCAGCAGTGCCTCCCTCAGAAAGCTAATTGACCACGGCACACACTGACCACACTGCACTCATAAAAGGATATCCGGGGGGTCAGGTATTATCCCCTCAGCCCACACCCTCAGGAACGATTCCATTGTCTGCCTGTGTGGCAGAGGCACGCTTAGTGGCCTCGAAGTAGGCCCTCAGTGGTCCCCAAATATCTCTGGGTCGCGATGTCGGTGGCATGAGGCTGGCGTATGTCTCAGCATTGGTGTTGCAGTACACCAGGCTCCCCAGCCAATCTTGTAGCTGAGGAGTGGTTTTCCTGCCCCAGTGAATGGCAACCTCTCTTTTAGCTAGCAGTAATCCCAATGCTGCTAATTTCCTGACTTTCTTAGGAATCTGGACTGTGTACCCTAAAAGAGCTATCTCGGGGAGGGGAACCAGTGGAAGGCCAATTATCTTCCCCAGTGTCGTATGCACCGCTGACCAGTAGGTCTGCAAGCGGGGACAAATCCATGCTAGATGTATAAAATCCGCGTGCGGGGCAGTGCATTTCAAACAGGTGTGTGGCCTATCAGCGTCTATCCTGTGCGCCAAGGCTGGTGTAAAGTAAGCGCGATGGAGAAATTTAAAGTGCAGCAACTTGTGGCGGGCGTTGAGTGAAATGTCCTTGGTGGCCTCGCAACATTTTGCCCATTGCTCATCCGTGATGGTGCTCCCCGTGTCTACCTCCCAGGCCTGTCTAAGGTTGGAATCGTCCGCGGGAATCATCCCAGCGCAGGCCTTGTACATTTTAGAGATGAGGCGTGTGCCGCTAGGGGTTTCTAACACCAGAGTAAGTGGAGGGAAAGAGTCAGGCTCAGCAGGATATGTGGGGAGCGCAGCACGCAGTGCGGATTTCATGCGGCTCATGAGGAATCGTGTCATGAAGTTGCAATCGTTGAACCTGGCGTCCTCATCTATCGAGAAAATATGACCCCCCCGGGAAGAGATCGCCCACTTTTACAATATCTAGTGTGGACAGCGTGTTCTGCACCAGCTTCTCTCCAGTGATTGGGAACCATCTGGCATTGGGCAACGGCAGGGCGGAGGAATATAGTAGTGTAGCGCCTGTGCGTTTTATCAATTTACCCCACGCCCAGGCAGTCATGGATACTGTTTGTATGTCGCATCTGTCACGTGGAAAGCCCCCCGGTAGCACCTCGCACAATTTATCGGGGAGAACCAGGTCTGCCTCCGGCCGTAGAAACGGAATGCGTGCATCTGGATGAAACCAAGCGAACGCATAATGACATTGCGCTACCAAATAATATAATTGGAAGTCTGGAACATTAAACCCGCCTCTGTCGTACGGTAAAGTCATCATCGACCAGCGGACACGCGGTCTCTTCCCGCCCCATACTAGTCGTGTCATGAGAGTTTGTAGAGTGCGGAAGAAGCCATCTGAGAGGGGAATCGGGATATTGTTAAATAGATATAAAAATTTAGGAAGGACCACCATTTTCACTATAGCCACCCGACCAGCCAGGGATAAAGGTAACCTCAGCCATCTGTCGACCTGTTCCTCTAACTTTTGGAAAGTCTGTCCATAATTTAAGCGAATAATTTGTGTGGTGTCCAGATGGATGTGTATACCAAGATACTTTACCAAGTCTTGGCACCAGTCGAGAGGAAATTCGCATTCCCATTGGACTGTGCTCGCCGTTAGCGGGAATATGATTGATTTGTGCCAGTTTATACCTAGCCCTGAGAATCTGCCAAAATGGACGATTTCCCGGATAAGAGGCAACAGATTAAGGTGTGGTTCCCGGACGTAAAGTATGGTATCGTCGGCGTATAGAGAAGCTAAGAGCGGGCCAGTGTTGAATTGCAGTCCTCTATGCAAGTGGCACTCCTGGAAATGCCTGACCAACGGGTCCATGGCTAGGATGAATAAAAGCGGGGACAAAGGGCAGCCTTGTCTGGTCCCTCGATATAGCCGGAATGGTCTGGACAGGGTGCCGTTCAGCCGGAGTCTCGCCGATGGCTTACTGTAAAGCAGGGAGACTGTGGAAATGAAGCCACGAGGAAGGGCCACTCTAAAGAATCGAACGCTTTCTCCGCGTCTAGTAATATCGCCGCCGCTGGGACGTCGGGCTGTATTCTGTGTAGCACAGCAAACAGCGTACGGAGATTCAGGGATGTCGAGCGTCGGGGTACAAAGCCAGATTGTACCGGGGAAATGATGTACTCCATCAGCTGCGACAGCTTATTCGCGAGCACTTTTGCCAAGATTTTATAGTCTAGATTCAATAAGGACAGCGGTCGATATGAGCCGCATAACTTGTGGTCTTTGCCAGGTTTTGGAAGGAGTATGATTACGGCTTCACGTAGTGTGGGGGGGAGAATTTGTTTTTCTAATGCTTCTGCATAGACCTCAATCAGCTGGGGGGCCAGAACGTCCTTGAATTCTTTATAAAAATCCCCTGTGAAGCCATCAAGCCCCGGGGCGGAGGAACCTTGCATGGTGTCTATGGCCATTAGGACATCGGTAACAGTTATGGGTTCCGCCATGAAGTCTACCATATGCTGTTCCAGGAACACCAGTGCGACCTCATCTAAATATGCAGTCTGGGCTGCGCCATCGGGTTCTGACCTGGAGGAGTATAGGGAGGTGTAATAATCCAGAAACGCATCTCTGATGGCCGAGGTGGAGGTGAGCGTGTCACCAGAAGCTGAGTGCAATTCAGTAATGTAGGATTTGCTATAAGGTGGTCTCAGCATTTGCGCCAGAACCCTGCCAGGCCTCTCGCCCTCTCCGTATCGTCGTGCTGCTTGATATTTACCCAAATACAATATCTCCCTGTCTGCTGTGTCCCTGTATTCCGCCAGAAGGGCAAGCCTCTCTGTCATAGCCCCTGGGTCAGGGAGGGCCGTGAGCTGGGAATCTAGCTTGGCAACATCTTGTTCAATACGGGTCATCGTTTGACGAAGATCCCTGAGTACTCCAGCCGGTTTGGAGATGCATACTCCTCGTATAACCGCCTTAAAACCTTCCCATAGCATCGCCACTGAGTCTACCGAGCCCGTATTGAGTTCGAAGTAGTCCTCTATTGCCTCGCGCACCTCTGCCTTAAACACCTCATCTTGAAGGGCCTTACTTGGAAAACGCCATTGTCGTTCATACCCTTCTGGGCGTGGGAGCAACAAATGTAAAGTTATTGGGGAATGGTCAGAATATGTGCAGGGGAGTGTTGTGTGGGAGCCAAACCAACCCGCGACATTGGGAGAGATCAGCCAATAATCTATCCTGGACCAGGTGCCGTGAGGGCCAGAATAATGAGTGAATTTGGTGAGGGTGGGATTACTCTGTCGCCAAATGTCTATCAGTGTGTATTGATTACAGAGGTTCATCAAGGCCCGCCTCGCCCGTGGTTTAGCGTCGGGTGCGGTTGACGAGCTGTCCAATTCGGTGTTTATCAATAAGTTAAGGTCCCCCCCTAGGAGCAGCGCATGTGTGTCATGTTTGGCAATCCGGGCATTCAAGTCATGGAAGAACTCGGGGGCGTCCACATTGGGAGCATACACATTAACCATAGTGATTTTGTGGCCATAAAGAGTGCCCGTGACTATCACGTACCTGCCCACTGGATCACGGGTCACGTCCATGAGGGTAAAGGGGACTCTCTTGTGTATCAATATCGCTGTACCTCTAGCGTAGTTGCTATAATTAGCAAAGTATCTGTGTGTGCCCCAGCTGGCGCCAAAACTAGCGGAATCTGTAGGGGGAGGTGTGTTTCCTGTAAATAAGCTATATCAACCTTGTGTCGAAGAAGGTAGTGGATCACCTGCCTCCTTTTACGGGTGTTATTGAGGCCTCTGACATTCCAGGACATTAAAGTGATGGCCGAAGGCCCCTGTACGTTACCTAACCGCGACATCCAAACATTGTACATGCATCTTCCTGTCAGGACTGTAAGGCGATGAGAACTTGGCAAGCAATGCTAAACAAAAGTGTGAATAACTACAATTGCAATGTGCGAACTTTTCCCCATCCCCCCTCCCCCCACCCAGCCGCCTTCCAACCCATAGGTGGCCAACCCCCAGAAAGTTAACCTGCCCCGGAAACATAGAGATCACCGGGCTCGCAGTTGAGGTCCAGAAAGTGGGCCCCAAAATGAGTGCACCAACTCAGCGGATACACCAGAGGGGGGTGGCAGCCCGAAATCGAACCGACCCAGTGCCGTATCTGTAGAGAAAAATCTAAACAAACATTGCGATTTCCCATATGCAAACTATAGATAACATGAGATCATTCTAGAAACATCATCCAGTGCCAATGTTCGAGAATAGGTCCGCACTAGCGTCAGAGCCGCTGTGAGGTGGGGAAGCGAGTGCACCCTCCGCCGAGTTTTGCGAATTCCGTGTCTTGTGTGTGCGGCAGACTTCCTGGGCCTCTGCTGGAGTGTCAAATATTCTGGACCTGCCGCCGACATCCACTTTAAGTCTCGCCGGGTATAGCATGCCATATTTGAGCCCAAGATTGCGTAACGTGGCTTTGACCCCCTGGAATTTGCGGCGTGCCTCCTGGACCATCGGAGTGAAGTCTGGATAGAATGACAATTTCGACCCCTGCCACTCGACCGTGCCGCGTTCTCTTGCCAGACGGAGAGTGGTGTCCCGGTCTCTAAAATTCAGGAGTCGCGCTATGATGGGCCGAGGGGGAAGGCCTGGGTTGGGTCTGGGGCCTAGTGATCTGTGGGCTCTCTCCACCACAAAGCCAGGTGTGAAAGACTCACTTCCAAACAGATCCGTGAGTAACTTCTCCACGAAGAGGTCCAATCGGCCTGTGGATGTCGTCTCCGGAACCCCCATAATGCGGACGTTGTTGCGGCGTCCGCGCACTTCCAAGTCCTCATTTTGATGGCTACTTCCTTGAGCAGGCGCTCCGCCCGTTCCAGCCGCTTCAGAGACTGAGCTGTCCCATCCTCCAAGTCTGACACACGAGCTTCCGCCACATCAAGGCGCCTGTCGTGGCCCTGTACTTTGGCGCCCAAGGATGCAATGGTCTGATCCAAAGTGTCGAAGCGGGAGTCCAGCGCCTTAAATCCCGCCTTCATTTCAAGCAACAGGGAGGCAGCAGAGGCATCCGAGGGCCCAGGTGGATCCGCCGCAGGGGCCTTGTCAGCCATAACTGTGTCGTGCGATGGTGCACCCTCAGCCACTTTTTCGAAAGGAAGGGTTCTTTGCCTGGGATCCTTGCGTCCCATTCCGCAAAGTGCGTGAAGCAGACGTGGGGGGGGGGGGTCCGGGCGATGATGTATTTCGAACTTGCAGAAGAGCAGATGACAGTTTTGGACAGGCCCCAGACACTTCAGGCACTCAGAACAGCAGGTCGGCACCAGCGCGCGCTTAGAGCCAGGTCTGTGTCCCGGTGGCGAGGGCAAACACAATGGCTGCTTCCCCACCGATCAAAGAGAGTATTATTGCGAAACACTTGTAGGCCCCATCGCAGGAGGGTTATGCATGTTCTAAACACTGGCACTGAAGGGCTAAGCGGCGCTGTGCTGCAGTAGCAGATTGTATGGTGAACTCAGGCAAGGGGCTCCATGGCATCGCAGACAAGATGGCATCAAGTGAGCGTGTGTCACCAAAGAGGATGTCTGTCCCTCTCGGGGAAGTCCAGCGGGTGATCAGCACCGTACGCTGTGTCGAGCGGCAGGCGAGCGCGCCCCCACCCCCACCGCAGCCGCCGCAGCATCAGGCCAGCGCCCTACCCCCGAAGTCCATAGCAGGTGGGCCCTGTCCCCACACGAGCCCAGTGAAGCGAGGCAGAAAAGCGGGGCAGAGCAGCCGGCCCGGCAGCCCGCAGCGGAACCACGCGGCAAGGGAGGGGGGGAGCTCAACCCACACGGGCCCGACTCACCCGGTCCGTCCGCTGGAGGCTGCAGGAGGCGCCGTCTTCCGGTCATCGGGCTTGCGCTCGTGTGAAGCTGCCGGGACGCCAGACGTGGCTGCGCCGGACCACCCCCGGTCTCCTCCGGCACGACGATTCTGCACTTCGGAGGGGAGCTGGCGCCCGGCACTCAGATCGCCATGTGCTGCGTCGCTTCCTCTGTCCGTGATGCCGATTTCAGCACTGAAGTAAGCACATTCTCCAGGGGAAATCGCCGATGGGACCGGCCGTTTGTTGGAGCTTCACTAGCAGGCGGCCATCTTCACCGCCGGCTCGGCCACGCCCCCGTAAGATGTATACTTGAAGCAAATGCAGTAAGACTCCCACCTACTTTGATGTGATATCCATCTAGACATTGATGGGACAAGTAGACGTGATCTGAGCCAATCTCATAGAATTGTGGTATGCAAATTTAATGTGCGTCAGAAGTTTTTCAGGCAGTAAGAAGGTAATGTGGAGAAAGATGAGAAGCCTGTGAACACTTCTAACAAGGCACAGCATATGTCTAAGATCATTCATCCTTCCTGACAAACCAGTGTCACGGTCCAGCCACAAATATGAGGGTGGAGTTTTCATCACTCGACCAAGAACCAAAAGAGGCCCTCATGAGCACATTATTTATTCTTCAAAATAAATGGAATGGTCGGTGTCAGTGGTCTCAGTGGTGCTGCATGACTTGGCTGGTGACAAGAGCAAGTCTTCAACATAGGTCACACTACAAGTTCCAAGATAGAATAAATCCAGTTTCACACATCAAAGAAATGCCTTCTTGTAGTTGTGGTCCCTCTGCTGCCAGCAGAACTGCAATGTGATACTTGGGGATTTTCCACAGTTGGCCATAAGAAGAGAGCACCGATGTCTGTATTGTTGTTAGAAGGAAGACAATCTCACATGTGGGCATAGCAAAGTAAGTATCATGGATCACTCCCTCTTACCAGCAAGAGCAAAGGAGAAAGTTCTAACGAGCATCATATGATGGAAGGCACGTGGTCACTGGTAAGGACAAATTCTCACAGCTCTAGCAGTGTCTGCAGCAGGTTCGATGGATACTGCTGGTCACTTGGTGCATCATTGGCTTTCATGATAGCAGTTGCAGAAAGCGTAACAGTTATTCTTGGGATGCTGCTATGATTTAGTGCTTTCTATGTATGAGAGTATTAATCGTAGGTAGCCTTGGGATGCCCTGCATCAATGTAAAGCCAGAGAAATTGGCACAAAAGTCAATGAGAGACTACTGTGCCAATAAAGGATATGCCCTTCCTTGCTGCATTTTGCACCGGGGACATCATCCCCCAGCTGCCCTAGCACCAGGAGGCGCCAGCGTGGACTTCCCGCGCCCGGAGGCACTTAAAGACAGCTCAGGGCTCCCGCAGCGCAGGACACGAGCGGGCATCTGCGCGTCTGCGCCCATCAGAGCCCGGATGAGGCTAGGCTGGGCCACCTCCCTTTCCTCCTTGATTCAGCGTGCAAGGACATTCTGCTCGCCTTGTAGTTTGACGCCATAGGGGACCGGAACGACACATCACAGTCTGAAGAGGGACACCAAAGTCAGCAAAAAGAGAATCAGGTCGGTGTATAAACTGTTTTTTAACCCTCCTTCTCCACCGCCTCTAAATTACTGTGTAACTTCTCTATCTAGTAACCACTAGTCAACATTAAAGACATTCATAAATGGGCAAGCGTAAATTATCACAGCCATTGGGAAAAAGGGTTTCAAAAGCGCCCGCCTCCACTAACTCAATAGCAAACTATTTGACGAATGCTATGGGTATACTGAACAGTGAAATTACTAATGTGGAAGTAAGATTGGCTGCTACAAAGTTTGCCCTGCATAATGCCATGGATAAGGTGACAGAGAAAGATAGCTCGATAGAGAAAGAGAACTCGCTGACCGCAGTAAAATCTGGGACACCATGTGTGTTTAATAGCTCCTTGACGATTAGCGAGGACACCGCACCTGGGGATTAGCACTCCCCCCCAACAAAGAAATTTTGTCAACCGGCAGACATATCTCCGAAAGACCTAAAAAAAGAGGAAGATAACTACAGGAGGTAAAGGAAATAATCCTAAAATTAAGTTATCTAGACCTAACACTAAAGAGAAACTAATGAAGCCCGCCAAAACAACAGGCTCCTCTTTAAAAAAATCTGCATAACAGGCTTTCAACTTTAGAGAAATGCTTCAAGAAGGAGCTGGACACCATAAAAACTGGGATTAGCTTGCTTGAGGCAACTCTCAAGGAAATTCTGGAACACTTGCAATTACTCACTGGAAAGCCCACCATAACCGAAACCACACAAGGAAAGTATGTGGTTCCCATATCGACATCTGCAGCCCCAGAAAAGACCTTTACGCAAAATATGGTCACCCTGTCCACAAATGATAAATATCAACAACTCCAAAATGCCAACCCTTTGGCAACTTTACACCTTCCACCGGAATCAACACCCTTTGTAATTATGCTAAGAAATGTACCTACTCTAAGGCCCAATGTAACGGAAAGTTGGCACGAGCTAAAGAATAAGGTGATATACTGCCTGTCTAGAAAGTATTGGAGCACAAATTGCCGGGCTAATGAAATTATAATGGTAACAAGAGTTGGATGGATAGGACCCTCAAGGAAAACTGGCGAAGATGACTGCATTGTGGTGAACGTCTGTACCCCCTTTGTGGTAAGAACTCTCCTCTCTGATCTTGGAACATAGCTGATGACAGCAATATTACCAGGAACATTAGAGCCGAACCTCTGGGGTATTTTTATAGGGCTGAAATGTTTATGGATAAAACCCAAAATTTCACACAAATTGTACCTAAAAAAGCATGTAAAAAATAATTTCAAGATGGACAGAATGATTTTCGATATGATACAAAACTTACATACAAACCCCAGACTGCAATTCCAACAGCAAATCGGTTCCTCCCCCTATTTTACTATGCTGACCAGGATTGACAACAAGAGAGGGTTGGAGAAAAGGGCCATGATCATATCGATCTACACATTATAAACTTGGAAATAGGTATCCCGGAATTGGGCGCTCAACAAATAACACCAGAGGTACAACAGCAAGAATATGCCTTAAGGAATTCAGAACTGGGTTTATCGCTCTCCCCAAGTGTTGTTCCTCCAAAATCTACATAATCTAAATAATCTACAGAGTAAGGACTTGTTTTTTATTTATTTGAGGTTCTATAGAGCGCGAACGTGACCCGTTAGGGTATCAGAGCGCTTTACAGGGATAACACGTTACGTACAGGTTAGGCACAGGCAAAACACAAGGATGGGGATTAGGGAATTGGATGGGGATTAGGGAATTGACTACATTAGGACAAAAGCCAGAGTTATATACAATAATCAGTACAGTACCATAATCAGCAGAGCGACATGTCAGCGATAAAAAAGAGAAAACCAGCAATTGTATAAGAGGGGAGATATGATAGCAAAAGGCAGAGAGAACCAGCAGAACATTTGAAGGAGTGAGAAATTGGTACACGGAAAGGGCCAAGCAGTACAGGAAAATATGCACAGAAACAAAAGCCATGACAAAAGGCGGTAAGCGCAACAAAGGAGAGTTATTGGAGGAATTTGCTCATTAGGAAGGTTTTAGCTTCCCTTTTGAAGATTGACAGAGAAGGTATTCTTCTGATGGAGGATGGTAGCGAGTTCCAGATTCTTGGTGCAGCCCCAGAGAATGCTCGGTTATAAGTTTTTTCCTTGCGGAAGCGGGGTGGCTGAAGCACACGGTCTCTGGCGGACCGGGAGTTTCTGAATCCCCCAGATACCACGATTTTCTGGGCGAGATATGCCGGGGAGTTCGTGTGTAAGGCTTTGTGTGTGATACAGGCCAGCTTGAGCTGGATTCTGGCTTCAAGAGGAAGCCAGTTCAAGGCCTTCAGATGTGGTGAAATGTGGTCAAATTGTTTTGAGCCAGTTAAGAGTCTAGCTGCTGCGTTGAGGCAAGCTTTTAGAGGGGCCGTGGAGGTCTTTGGTAGGCCAGATAGGGTAGAGCAGCCGTATTCAATTCTGGAGATAACTAACGCCTGATCTGTGGTTTTTAGGTCCACAGTTTCAAGGAAGGGTTTTAGTTTTCTCAAGTAGCTGAGGTGAAACCTGGCAGTTTTGGCCATCGAGTTGATGTGTTCACGCATATTCAGGTTGCTGTCCAAGGTTATACTGAGAGATTTAGCAAAATCCACTATGGTCAGTGTGCAGTTAAGTGCTGTGATCGAGTTAGTCCATTCCAGGATGTCATTGGAATTTTTAGGGGGGGAGATGAGAAGGAACTCCGTTTTTTGGGCATTCAGTTTGAGCTGGTTGTTGGCGAGCCATTGAACAGTCAGTTTCAGGGCATCATTCAGATAGGTAATCTCCTCTAGAGAAGAGATTTTGATGTAGATCTGAGTGTCATCGGCGTACATGTGGAAGGAGATGTTAGCCGTGCGAAGTATTTCAGCTAACGGTTCAAGTTAGAGATTGAAGAGGGTAGGGGGCAGAGTAGAGCCTTGAGGGACACCGATTGATATCGGGGAAGGAGCAGATAGGTTGCTGTTGACTAAGAATCTCTGGGTGCGGTTCTGGAGGAAGGAACTTGTGTTCTTCAAATAGCCAAGATACGAAAACCATTAAAACTATATTGAAGATTTGGAACGTTGCTGGAATAAGAAATAAACTACTGAATCCAGAGTGCTAGAGATTATCAATCAAGTTCAACTAGCCTGTTTTCAAGAGACATGGGCAGTAGATGAATTCTTTGTGGAGGGCTTCATGACATTTTTTACCTCAGCAGCTCCCTCAGAGATGGAACGGGCTAAGGGAGGTCTGGCTGTTTTAGTATCAATAATCTCCCCAATGAAAGTCTTAAGGACCTATCTGTCTTCCCCCTATTTCCAGTTTATCCATCTAATTACAGAAGAAAGGCTTAATCTGGTTATAATTAACTTCTATAACAATGTTTTTGATACAGCTAAAGTCACAGGTATTATGGACCTAAGCAAAGAAATTGACTTATTCTTACCCAAAATTAAAGATGATTATGTTTTATTATGGGTAGGAGATTTTAATATTAGTAAATGTCATAGACAAGGTCCTGAAAGTTGCGGATACGTTAAAACTAATGGTGATGTTATGTCACATTTTTCCCATAATCCCTATGGAGAAGTTTTAAATGAAATGATTTATACATATATAGTTTGTTTCTCATGGCACAATGCATTGGGGAAGGTGAAAAGGAAGTACCTACATTTTATGGGAATGGTAGAAGCTCTGTTATTGGCCATGTATTAGTGACATAAAACGGTGAAAGCTTATTAGATTCCCTTAATGTTACCCCGAATGCCCTTAGCGATCATGCTGCCCTGAGAGTAGCTCTTAATATAAACATTACAAGGCCAAATAGTTTACAATGCTCAAATCAAATTGGAATACAGGGTAAAAATGGCCTAACCCTAAGATGGGCAAAGGTAGACGGTATAGCAAAAACTCAGGAAATTATGGCAGACTCTCTTAATAATATTTATATCAGCACAGATCTTATGTCTCCCCCGATGCTTATTATGGAAGCTTTCTGTAAAATTATGGTTCAAATTGCTGAGAAATTGAAGGGCCAGCCCAGAGGGAAAAATAATAGAAACTGGGGATGGTTTGACACAGAATGTTCATTGATAAACAGAAAATTAAGGAAAGCCTTGCAGGATTCACCAAGAGATAGAGTGAAAATTAGCAGACTGAGAACCATGTATAAAAATGTCCTTGATAAAAGGAAAAGCGACCTGAAAGGAAAAATATGGGAAGATCTGCTCCAGGCGGCTGATCTAAAGGATAATACCCTTTTTGGAAAATAATAAATCAGCCTTTTTTAAAAGAGAAAGAAGACCCAAAGATCGAGACTTTTATACATCAGGGGGATTGGCTAGAACATTTTAATACAATTTTTAACCCAGGGGGCAGCACTTTTAATCTGTCTTTTACATATGTTTATCAAATTGAACCAGTAAACATTTCCGATATATCTTTAGAAGAGGTCACTAACGCTCTAAATAAAGCAGCTAGTGGAAAGGCCTCTGGCCCCGACAGGGTCCCAATAGATATTTTTAAAGCACATGTCACTTTATGGGCACCGATGCTAACCCAAGTATGTAACTCAACAGTAAAGGGTTTCATTCCAACCTCGTGGACAGAAAGTACAATAGTTCCTATTTTTAAAAAAGGTAATCGAGGTGACCCGAAATGTTATCACCCAATATCTCTCCTCGATTCCAGTGCCAAACTAATGGGTAGAATCCTTTTAGACAGGTTAGAACAATGGGCGGAGGAAGAACATATACTTTCTGATACTCAATATGGATTTAGATACGATAGTTGAACAATAGATCAATGTGTCAACTTACACTTGTTAATAAATAAATATACGGTAGCCAGGTCAGGACAAGTACACCTATGCTTTGCCGATCTGAGCAGTGCGTTCGATCTGGTAAACCATAACAAACTCTGGAAAACACTTGTGGATCTAGAAGCTCCACGGGGCATCATTAACTACTTATCACAATGGTATTCCCACCTTACAGCAAAAGTACGATATGGCCCAAGCTGGGAGTGCACAGACAGCTTTAAGGTCACCCGTGGTATTAGACAAGGATGTGTCCTTGTTCCCCTGCTATTTTCACTTTATATAAACGGGGTGGTTGCATGCCTACATGAAACCAAAGCTGATGTCCCCATGGTTGGCACTCGCCCCCGCCCCTATTTTACTATATGCAGACGATGCAGTCCTGCTCTCAAGAACAGCTAATGGACTGCAACTGCTGATAGATAAATTTGTAGAATTTATGGATGATAAAGACATGAAAGTTAATCTAAAGAAAACTGTCACCATGGTAGCTGGAAAAGGCAGTGTAAAAAGAGGATACATTACATTAAGGGGGAGAGGTTAGGGGAGACACAAACCTTTACATACCTGGGAATTCAATTCACTGCATCGGGCTCTTGGGAAAGTCAATTAGATATATCAAAAATGAAATTTCTAAGGGTGGTAGAATCGATTTTTAGATTCTCTAGTAAAATAGGCCAAAGACCGATTAGAGAAATGTTGCTGCTGTACAAAACTAAATGTTTACCAAGTGCTGGTTATGGTGCTCCCTTATGGGGATATACATATTGCGCAAAACAGCAGACACTAGAAAATCTGTTTTTGGCACGTTTATTGGCAATACCAAAATCTAGCTCAATTTACATAGCACATAAGGAACTGGCTGTCCCCTTTTTAGAAGATGACCTATATATCAGGCCTATCATTTTGTGGCACAATATATGGAGTAAAACAGGGACACAGTTTACGAAGGAGATAATTTTAGACTGTCTCACGCTAGATGCCTGGAAGAAAATAAAATGGCTGTTCCATCTGGATATTTGCCTAAGAAAACTGGACCCCGACATAGGCGTAACTGACACAGCCAAAATTCTTAACTACCCCAAAAAAGAGGTCAGGACTATACTTATGGGACAAAGAGAAAAGGACAGAGAACTAAAAGAGAGTAAAAAATCTACGGTAGCTAGTTACCTGCAACATTATGTGTGTGAGGGCCAGTCTAACTACCTGACAATAGTTAAAAATAGTCAACAGAGATTTTATCTCACTAGATTGCGCTTAGACACATTTCATGTGCAGTTTGGCTTCCCAAAAAGTGGGGCATGGACTAAAAACCTCCCAAATTGCCTATGCGACGGTAAATCACGACAGAGCACAACGCACTTTATCTTATTTTGTAGCTTTTATAAAGATCTCAGGAAACGGTTTTTAGCCCCCCTTTTTAAAAGTGGTAAATATGTTTTTTACCGGGATGCTTTTAATTACTTATGTGTCCTGGAAAAAAGCGATATCTGTTTGACTGTTATAACATTTATTACAATGGCCATAGGAAGAAGGAAAAAATTAGCATACCTCGAGGCTCTAACATATGAGTAATTAGAGCAACCCGCTACTCCCTAGCTTCTGATTTAATAATATGATTCAAATGTCTCTCCGTTCGACAACGGGAAGGGCCGGAAGCCACGCGATTAGGGATGCTCATTATACCCCCAATGAAGTCTTCTCCTGGTCTATAAGAGTTGAATCTATGACGCTAAATTAAAATTGTTGGGGGGAACTATGAGGAGATAGTATTTTAGTGTCTGTTTATGCTTATGAATTGTATATAATTAATGTTGTGATTACGATG
Source organism: Calotriton arnoldi (assembly GCA_963921515.1). Classification (NCBI taxonomy): domain Eukaryota; kingdom Metazoa; phylum Chordata; class Amphibia; order Caudata; family Salamandridae; genus Calotriton; species Calotriton arnoldi. The sequence continues at coordinate 67,194 of CAWUFW010014283.1, read as the reverse complement.
TATATTGGATACTTTTATGGTTCTATGTCAATAAGCCGAATAAAGTTTTTGAAAGAAAGAAAATGCCTTAATATAAAGTGAGTAGTGACCCTGCTACCTTTCCTGTTGTGAAGAACAAGACTGACCCTCCCTGATTGGTATGATAATAAGTAGGCAATGGACATTGACTGGCAGTTTCATTTAGCTTTGGAAACATAAATGCAGCAGCTCTGTAGGCCACTGAAGATATGTGAAATTCAACCTGCATGGAGCCTGTTCTGTCAGTGCATGAAAGATGGTGGAATTGCAGGTTGACCACTTCTTCTTGGCTACAAATAAGCCTAAGGGCCCTGCTGAGTGCCTGCTGGACTGCAATGCTGCAGATTCACCTGCCTTCAAGCACTCAGCTAGCCCTAGGAGACCAGAGAATGACCTAGCATCATTGGACTCTGCAGTACCCTTCAAGATGGAACTTGAACCTGAGCTGAGCAAGAATCAATGACAAGCGAACTTTTCATCTTGAATATCTGCTTAGACCCCAAGAGTTCTCACTAGAGACAGATGCCGGCTGCCTGAAAGACCGACTGCTACCTGTGCAGGTGAGATGAGTGTGATTCTTTTTAGCAGGCACATCCATTCCTCGACCAACTTCTATTGTTTCATTATTTTCATTGCTCCCTTTCCAGGATCTGCAGTCCAGGGTCTGCGGTCCACCAACTGATTGGCTAGCCAGCTACTCCCTCAGGGTCAATTGTGAGCCCTTTGTGGTTGCTTAGGTGTTCACTAATCTTTAGGGCAGCAAATAATATGCAATACCAAAGATGTAAAAAGTAACCCATTTAATACACAAGATTGGGGGCCTCCATTTAGCCACAGAGGCTCGCAAATAATAGCCACTTGTGAACCTCAAGTTTTCGTATTTGTACTGCATTGCATTTGTGTAGTGCCTTTCATTTCCAGGTCCATTCCAAGCCTTGTGACTATTACAGCGTCACACACATTATATAAAGTGCACAACCAGAAGCCTTGGCATTATTGCTTTATAGCTCATTATGATGTACTGTAACTGAATACTAGTTTTCCGCATAAGATTAGTCTGGAAAGATCATATATAACATGCAAAGTTTTGTGGTTAACCTTCCAAAAAATGGCAGCAGATTACGCCCCCCCCACCACCCCCCCACTTAAAGGGCATAATATGTTTCACTGTTTATGGCAGGCTGATGTATCACCATTTATGGCAGCCTTACCTGTGTGAAAGAAGTGTACAAAGCTGACCAGGTGGTCAAAATACTAAAGACCGAGGTCGTAGAGCCCTCAACACTCTAGAAGTGAAAAACACCTACTTGGCTTGCAGTGATACACTTGGGTGAGAGCATGCATGTTGAGCAGATCGTTTCACAATTTGACATGTATGTGTGACTTTTATTCCTACTTATTTTCTGTTAGGAAAGACCTGATATTGGATGTTGGACCCATTCAGGCAATGATACGCCTCGAATGTGAATGAAGCATACACGAAATGTGGGAGAGGGTTCTTTGTCACGATAAACAGTTGGCTACGGGATTCTGGTCACGTTCACAGCAACTTGATTTTTATGATTTTCTAGACTCTTGTGCTCGGTATATATGTGTTATTTGCCTTGGTGTGATCCATACTTAAAAGGCAGAACCTTTTTGAAGAGGTGTTCAGTGGGCCATTTCGTTCTGCAGAAGTACTCTAAAAACACCTAAAATGCAACTCAATTTAGAGTTCTTAAAGGATTAGCAGTTTCACACAAACCCTCATTGGTTCATATGATTATAGTTCAAGTCCACATTAAGATGAGAGTTCCTTATTTGTGTAGCCACAAAGAAGGAAGGTACACTAAAAATGTAAATGTCCTGTATGAAATTATTTGTATGTTGAGAAAGGTTATGCTAACAACAAATGCGAGTCACTGCTACATAATGTCACAAGTCTACAATTTGAATGTAATAGGAAATGTGCAAATATTGACAGCTTGGCGTAATTACAACTCAATGTCATTTTGTATTAATGCTATACTGGATAAAAGATCACACAGCATGAAGCTGAAGAACTGGCTTAATTAAAAGATATAACATTATACATATAACATTAAATGTAGGTTTAGAATTAACATCGTAATTAGGTGTAAAGAGTTACCAATTTTCTGGGGATTTAAAAACATGTCCATTTTTATAAAATGCTCTTTGCCCTGTTGGACTTTGCTACATCAAAATGTAGAAATCACAGAAAGGTGTCAAGGGAGGTTTATTTTAAATATTCGCGATAAACCTGAGACCACTAATTCTGAGGTTTATGAGCATTTATTCTGCTTAGTTTTGATAATTCAAAAAGACATTCATAAATCAATTGGACATGTCTTTTAAAAGGAAACACCACATTAGTAAATCACACAATTGCAACACATTTGTATGCGTGATTTAGAACCATTTCTTTTGTGCGACAATATATACAACACATACATAATACCAAACTTTATTTGTGACAAAAATATATACAGCAAACCTATGATCACAAGACAAACATCGATAAATTATGTGTGCCAGCCTGAAATTAAACCAGTCCTGCATTTGCACTGAAAACACAAGGCGGACAATTGCTCATTCAAAGACACATGTCTACTGTCCTGCCTGTGGGAGGGTGGGGATGCATATCCTACTTAAGGGTGTTGACAATCTAGAAAAAGGGGAAATCATTTCTATTCAGTCCCCTCGTGGCACACCCTGTTCTACCTTCCCCCACACTCAACAGCCAACGCGTTTCGAATCCGAAACAATTCCGGGATTCTCTTCAGGACTCGGACTTGGTTTTGTTTTGGCTCTCAATTATGCTGCAGACAGATGTCCATTATCTGTTCTTCAATTCATAGTATTAATCGAGGCTTAAATTTTATGGGTGTGTGGAAGCTCTTGATAATGATTTAAAAACGGTCCAGGATCTTGAGACTCGTGAAATGTAGTTAGAGCTCACGGGCGCGTCGCCGTGAATTTCTTCTGCAATAATCCTGACTGTTTCCTTTCATTTCAGCCATGTGAAAGCAGTTAGAAAATCATCTTGCTCCTCTCATTCATTTCACGAGTCTCAAGATCCTGGACCGTTTTTAAATCATTATCAAGAGCTTCCACACACCCATAAAATTTAAGCCTCGATTAATACTATGAATTGAAGAACAGATAATGGACATCTGTCTGCAGCATAATTGAGAGCCAAAACAAAACCAAGTCCGAGTCCTGAAGAGAATCCCGGAATTGTTGGGGATTCGAAACGCGTTGGCTGTTGAGTGTGGGGAAGGTAGAACAGGGTGTGCCACGAGGGACTGAATAGAAATGATTCCCCTTTTTCTAGGTTGTCAACACCCTTAAGTAGGATATGCATCCCCACCCTCCCACAGGCAGGACAGTAGACATGTGTCTTTGAATGAGCAATTGTCCGCCTTGTGTTTTCAGTACAAATGCAGGACTGGTTTAATTTCAGGCTGGCACACTGTTAGAAATGGGATCTCTAGTTGGCAAGGGCTTGCACCTTCGTCCAAGTAGGGACCCTTCTTCCTAGTCAGGGTAAGGGTGTTACACTCGTGAAGTAACCCCTGCTCACCCTCGTGGTAGCTTGGCACGAGCAGTCAGGCTTAATTCAGAGGCAGTGTGTAAAGCATTTGCACATAACCAACAGTAATACAGTGTAAGCACTACAAACGGACACCACACCAGTTTAGAAAAATAACCAATATTTTATATACTCAAGACAAGACCAATTACGACGAAAATCCACAATACTATACTTTAAAAACGAATACTTGATAAGGTAACTTCTTCTTTGCAGGAATGGTCCAAAAACAAAGTTCGTACGAGTCGGTAGCTCCGTCCGAGCCTACCGTGATGCTAAAAACCACAGAGTCTAACAGTTCCAGCCGACCGCGTCAATACGGGCCAGCAGAGTCATGAACAGACTCGGTTATAGTACCTTTCTCGTTGTGGCTGGTACGGAGTGTACGAGCCGGTCGGCGTTCGTCGCGGTTGCGGTGCAAGACGGAGCGATGCAAGGTGCGGTGTCCCTCGATGCGGTGCAGGCAGCGGCTCGATGAGCGTCGTGCAGACGGAGTCGGTGAGTCCAAGGCGTGCGATGCAGGGTGAGACGATGCTCGATGCGGTGCTGACAGGTTGCGATGCAGGCGACCAAGCCGGAGTGCGGGAGCTGGCGTCGGACAGCGGTGCGAGTCGGAGCGGTGCGTCGCAGACGTGCGAGCGGTGCCCCAAATGCGGTGCGGTCACGACTCTTGAGCCAGTTGCAGCGACCGCGTCGGTCGGGTCCGGCTGGTTCAGTGAAGCGATGCGATGCGAACTGCGGTGCCCACAGGTCACGGTGCAAGCAGCGGCTCGGTGTTGTCGGCGTCAGACATCGCCCACGGTGAGACCAGGGTTGTGATGCGAAGCGGGGCGATGCGGTCTGCGGTGCAAACAGGTCACCGGCCAGGGATGGATTCGGTTGACGGAGTCGGTTGCGGTTCCCTTCCTCTGTGGCAACTGAAACAGCGTTCCAGAAGCGGTACCCAGAGGCTTGTGAAGTCTTTGCAGTCCCTGAGACTTCTTAACAGGAGGCCAGCTCGGTTCCAGGCCCTTGGAGATACTCAGCACAAGTTTGTAGAAAGTTCAGTCCAGTCCTTTCACTGCCCAAGACAGAAGCAGCAACTGCAGGCCAACCCAACAAAGCAACAACACAGCAAAGGGGCAGTACTCCTCCTGGCAGCTCTTCCAGCTCTTCGTCTTGGCAGGTTCCTTGATTCCAGCGAGATCTAAATTCATGGGGTCAGGGCCCCAATATTTATATCCCAAATTCCTTTGTTCTCTGAAGGCAGAGAGGCCTTTGCCTAGTCCAAACCAGTTCTGGAGCACTTTGTTGACAAGTCTCCGTCCCTTCTTTCAGTGAGTAGTCCAGGGACATCAGACGCACCACAGGAGGTGGAGCCAGCATTGTGGAGGGAAGGCACTGTCCTATTCAGGGCCCAGGTGCGACCCCTCCCACCCATCTACATGTAGATCTTGCTATTCAGCCCTGTGCTGACTCACCCTGTCTCCTGGCATCCCCCAGCCCCTGTCACTCACACTCCAGACAAGGTATACACAACCTCACAGAGGCAGGCTTGGATGGTTAGACAAGAAAATACCCACTTTCTAAAAGTGGTATTTTCAAACACAGAATGTTAAAACCAACTTCACTAAAAGATGCATTTTATCATTCTGAGTCCAGGCAACCTAACCTCGAATTTCTACCATGTTCCCGGGGTCAGTTAGGATTATAAGCTGTAATAATCAAAACTGCCCGTTCTGGCCTAGGGGGAACAGGTAGCCTTGCAATAGTGAAAAACGAACTAGGCTGTAATTCACTATCAGGACATGCCACACACACCAGGGCATGTCCTACCTTTCGCATACAACGCACCCTGCCCACAGGGGTACCTTGGGCCTACCTTAGGGGTGACTAACATGTAGCAAAGGGAAGGTTTAGGGACTTGCAAGTGTGTGCACTTGCCAAGTCGACATGGCAGCCCCAGGCTGCGCACAGGCTCTGCGATGGCAGGCCCGAGTTACACTTTACGGGCTGTTTGCGTGGGTGGCACAATCCAGTGCTGCAGCCCACCAACAGCATTTGGTCTATAGGCCCTGGCACTCGCAGTGCACTTTACAAGGGACTGACACATAAACCAAATAGGCCAATCATGGAAACACCAATCCATAACATATTTTATACAGGAGCACTTGCACTTTCCCACTGGACAGCAGTGAGGAAAGTGCGCAGAATCATTACACCAGCAAAAACAGAGTCAAAACCGGGAGGTCAGAAAGCAAAAGTCAGGGAAAACACGCCAAAAGATGCCAAGTCTAACACATGTCCCCTCCAGCTGAAAGTAGGGAGAACTACCCAACCCCATTGGAGTTCTCTTCACTAAGGCGGAAGAACCTGGACAGACCATCTGCGTTGGCGTGTTCTGTACCAGGACGGTGTTCCACCGTAAAGTCCATTCCCTGTAGGGAGATGGAACACCTCAGCAGTTTTGGATTCTCACCCCTCATTTGCATCAACCATCTGAGGGGCCTGTGGTCTGTCTGAACCCGGAAGTGAGTCCCAAACAGGTATGGTCTCAACTTCTTCAGTGCCCAGACCACAGCAAAAGCTTCCCTTTCTATGGCACTCCACCTCTGTTCCCTGGGAAGTAGTCTCCTGCTAAGGAAGACTACAGGCTGATCCAGGCCCTCTTCGTACAGTTGTGAGAGCACCGCTCCACACCATGCTCTGAAGCGTCAGTCTGCACGACGAATTCCTTGGAGAAGTCAGGTGCCTTGAGCACGGGCGCCGTGCACATGGCTGCCTTCAGGGCATCAAAAGCTTTCTGGCAGGACTCAGTCCAGATCACTTTCCTGGGCTGCCTCTTAGAGGTCAGCTCTGTTAAGGGGGCAACGATGGTGCCATAGCCCTTAACAAATCTCCTGTAGTAACCGGTGAGACCTAAGAAGGCTCTCACCTCTGTCTGGGTCTTGGGGGGTTCCCAAGCCAGATTGGTGTCAATCTTGGGTTGTAGGGGCGCCACCTGGCCGCTTCCTACCTGGTGTCCCAAGTACACCACAGAACCCTGCCCGATCTGGCACTTACTGGCCTTGATCGTGAGGCCTGCACCTTGCAGAGCCCTCAACACTTTCTCAAGGTGCTGTAAATGTTCTTCCCAGCTGGAACTGAACACAGTAATGTCATCCAGGTAGGCGGCACTGAAATCCTCCAGCCCAGCCAACACCTGATTGACCAACCTCTGAAAGGTGGCAGGGGCATTCTTCAACCCAAAGGGCATCACCCGGAATTGGTAATGACCTTCTGGGGTTGAGAACGTTGATCTCTCCTTGGCCCCATCGGTTAAGGCAATCTGCCAGTACCCAGACGTTAAATCAAACGTGCTGAGGAACCGGGCAGCTCCCAACCGATCAATGAGCTCATCAGCTCTGGGGATGGGGTGCGCGTCAGTCCTGGTGACGGCATTGAGCCCACGGTAGTCCACACAAAACCGGAGTTCTGGAGTGGCACCGGGCGCAGCAGCCTTTGGGACCAAGACCACTGGGCTGGCCCAAGGACTGTGGGAGGGCTCAATCACCCCTAACGCCAACATCTTAGAGACCTCCTCCTTGATGCTGGCTCTGACCCGGTCAGTCAACCTGTAAATCTTGTGCTTCACAGGAGGGCTGTCACCGGTGTCCACGTCATGGGTACACCAGTGAGTAACACCGGCGGTCAGAGAGAACAGTGGGGCGAACTGTCCCAACAACTGGCGACAGTCCCCCTGCTGCTCCTGAGTCAGAGTAGGGGAGAGGATCACACCCTCTACTGACCCATCATGCTCCTTGGTAGACAGGAGGTCAGGGAGAGGCTCACTCTCCTCTTCCACCCCATCATCTGTCGCCAAGAGCATACTCACTTCGGACCTCTCGAAGTGGGGCTTGAGGCGGTTCACGTGAAGGACCCTCAAAGGGTTCCTTGGAGCCTGCAAATCCACCAGGTAGGTGACGTCACTTTTGCGCTCCTTTACCTCATATGGCCCAGTCCACTTGTCCTGCAAGGCACAAGGTGCCACTGGGGCCATGACCCCCACTTTTTGCCCAGGTTGAAATTCGACCAGAGTGGCATTCTGGTCATACCATCTCTTCATTTCTTCCTGGCTTGCTTCTCGGTTCGCCTGAGCGAGTTTCCTGAAGTGGCAGTTTGGTTTCTAAAGGCCAGCATGTAGCTAAATACATCCTGGGGAGTTTTCCTGGGAGCTGCCTCCCAGCCTTCCTTTACCAAACTCAGAGGTCCTCTGACAGGGTGGCCATACAGGAGCTCAAAGGGGCTGTACCCAAGAGACTTCTGAGGCACCTCCCTGTATGCAAAGAGTAGGCATGGCAAGAGGACGTCCCACTTACGCCTCATGGGTTCTGTTAGACCCTTGATCATGCCTTTCAAGGTCTGGTTGAATCTCTCCACCAGACCGTTTCCTTGTGGGTGGTAAGGAGTGGTGAACTTGTAGGTTACACCACACTCCTTCCACAGGGATGTCATATACTTGGATATGAAATTGGTCCCCCTATCAGAAACCACCTCTCTGGGGAATCCCACACGGGAAAAGATCCCCATTAACGCCCGGCCCACCACTGGTGCCGTCGTTGTCCTGAGAGGGATTGCCTCCGGGTACCGGGTGGCATGGTCCACCAAGACCAGGATGTACCTGTTGCCCATGGCTGTCTTGGGATCCAGTGGCCCCACAATATCCATCCCTACCCTTTCAAAGGGTGTTCCAACAACAGGAAAAGGTTGGAGAGGAGCTTTGACCTTCCTCCCACTCTTACCACTTGCCTGGCAAGTTTGGCAAGACCTACAGTGTGCATCTGACTGCCTTCGCATTTGGGGCCAAAAGAAGTGGGTGACAAGCCTGTCAAAGGTCTTGTCCTGCCCCAAATGTCCTGCCAAAGGCACGTCATGAGCCAGACCCAGTAGGAAGGTCCTGAAGCGCTGGGGTACCACCAGCACACGGGCTGACCCAGGCTCAGCAACCTTAGGCTCACTGTATAGGAGACCACTCTCCCAGTAGATCAGATGTGACCCGGACTGATTACCAGCTGCCTGGTCTGCAGCCTGCCGCCGCAGACCCTCCAGAGTAGGGCACTCGTTCTGCTCCCTGCAGAACTCCTCCCTGGTGGGACCCCCTTCTTGCTGCCAATGGGTCAGCTCAGAGATGTCTCCCAGTTCGGCTACCTGCTCCCCTGTAGGCACCGGGGCGTCCCCCTCGAGGTCCGCCTCCTCCCGGTCCGTGGGAACTTCGGGGGCCGGTTTCCCGCGCCCCTGCCCTTACTCTTGGCAGGGACTTGGGCCACTGTTTCAGGCTCCAAGTCCTCTTGATCACCCTTTTTGGCTGCCATTGACCGAGTAGACACTCATGCCCACTCTGGCAACCCAAGCATCTCCAAGTGAGACCTGAGCTCAACCTCCTTCCATGAGGACTGCTCCAGGTCGTTTCCTAGCAGACAATCTACAGGCATGGTAGGGCTCACAACCACCCTCAAGGGACCTGAGACCCCCCCATTCAAAGGGAACCTGCGCCACCATACATTGGCGCTCTGAGTTGTCTACAGCAACTACTTGGTGGAATGCTCCTGGGACTACTTGCTTCTCAGACACCAGGTGACACCGGACTGAGGTTACACTGGCTCCAGTGTCTCTGAGAGCCTCTACCCTGTTCCCATTAATGGTCACCCAGGTGCTATATTTCTTTGTGTTAGGGGGCACCTGGTTTCCTGGGACCATCTCACTGTCCCCTAGTGAGACAAGGGTCATTTCTGCGGGATCCCCACCCTCCTGTGGGCACCCCTCCTCCCCGAGCGCTACACTAGCCAACACTTTGGACTGTCCACCGGTGGGTGGCTGTGTCCCCTTCGGGCACTTGGAGTCCCCCTTAAAGTGACCTACCTGGTCACATGCATAACACTTGCGGGGGCCGGTCTCAACAGGCTTCCCTGTGGAGACCCCTTTCTTCTTATCACCGAGGGGCTGGGAACCTTTACCCTGGGTACTAGTTTGGGGCCCTTTAGAGAACTCCTGTGCTTTACCCTTGTCCCCCCCACCTTTCTGCTGTGGACCCTGTCCACCTTTGGCTGAGTCTCCCCCAAACGCTTTCTTGTGGACCCTGGTACTCACCCAGCGGTCCGCTTCCATAGCAAGCTTCCTGGGGTCAGTTAGCTTACTATCAACTAGGTGCTGGCGCAGATCTGCAAAACATAGACTAGACAATCCTGCTCCCCAATTCTCCTCAGGGACCCCATTCATGTGTATGGCTACCTCATAACCCTGAAACCACCTTTGTATGTCATCCCCCTTCTTGAACTCCTTGCCTACGTTCTTGGGAATGTGCACAATCCTGTCTGCCTTTCTGGACGAATTGCTGCCACCATCTGAGCCTGACTTACTCCTAAGTTCTAGCTCCTTCAGTTCTCTCTCATGCTCTAAGAGCATCTTCCTCTCCTCTATGGCCAATCTCTTCTCCTCCCGCTCACTCTCCAGCCTGAGCTTCTGCAGCTCAAACTGCCTTGCCTCCCGCCTGTCCTCCAGCTCCTCTGGGGACAGACTGCTGCTGCCTGACCTGGCGGGTTCCCCCTACCCAAAAGCACATCCACCCTGGAAATAGGCTCCTCCACCTCCTCACTGAGATTACCAGGCTGCCCATTGGCATGTCTGGCTGCTACCCAGGCCCTCAGCGCCTTCTGTAGCTCCTCCTTCCTTGTGAGGCCTTTAATTTGGACTTTCAGGTTTTTACAAATCGCTCGTAGCTCCTTTACGGCGTAGGATTCCAACCTATCCTCCTCAAAGATAACTTCCAGAGATGCAACGGATGATGCAATTGATTCAGGCATGACAAAAGTAGTGAGTTGAAAACTGGCAAGATCAAAAATAGGCCAAAAGAAAAAGAACCAGTATGTGGTACGTAATGGTCTGCGATATGGTAGTAGTGCACACCAATCACTGTAAGTCAAGTGCAAACACAAGTCCTATCCTCACCGCTGACAACCAATGTTAGAAATGGGATCTCTAGTTGGCAAGGGCTTGCACCTTCGTCCAAGTAGGGACCCTTCTTCCTAGTCAGGGTAAGGGTGTTACACTCGTGAAGTAACCCCTGCTCACCCTCGTGGTAGCTTGGCACGAGCAGTCAGGCTTAATTCAGAGGCAGTGTGTAAAGCATTTGCACATAACCAACAGTAATACAGTGTAAGCACTACAAACGGACACCACACCAGTTTAGAAAAATAACCAATATTTTATATACTCAAGACAAGACCAATTACGACGAAAAACCACAATACTATACTTTAAAAACGAATACTTGATAAGGTAACATCTTCTTTGCAGGAATGGTCCAAAAACAAAGTTCGTACGAGTCGGTAGCCCCGTCCGAGCCTACCGTGATGCTAAAAACCACAGAGTCTAACAGTTCCAGCCGACCGCGTCGATACGGGCCAGCAGAGTCATGAACAGACTCGGTTATAGTACCTTTCTCGTTGTGGCTGGTACGGAGTGTACGAGCCGGTCGGCGTTCGTCGCGGTTGCGGTGCAAGACGGAGCGATGCAAGGTGCGGTGTCCCTCGATGCGGTGCAGGCAGCGGCTCGATGAGCGTCGTGCAGACGGAGTCGGTGAGTCCAAGGCGTGCGATGCACGGTGAGACGATGCTCGATGCGGTGCTGACAGGTTGCGATGCAGGCGACCAAGCCGGAGTGCGGGAGCTGGCGTCGGACAGCGGTGCGAGTCGGAGCGGTGCGTCGCAGACGTGCGAGCGGTGCCCCAAATGCGGTGCGGTCACGACTCTTGAGCCAGTTGCAGCGACCGCGTCGGTCGGGTCCGGCTGGTTCAGTGAAGCGATGCGATGCGAACTGCGGTGCCCACAGGTCACGGTGCAAGCAGCGGCTCGGTGTTGGCGGCGTCGGACGTCGCCCACGGTGAGACCAGGGTTGCGATGCGAAGCGGGGCGATGCGGTCTGCGGTGCAAACAGGTCACCGGCCAGGGATGGATTCGGTTGACGGAGTCGGTTGCGGTTCCCTTCCTCTGTGGCAACTGAAACAGCGTTCCAGAAGCGGTACCCAGAGGCTTGTGAAGTCTTTGCAGTCCCTGAGACTTCTTAACAGGAGGCCAGCTCGGTTCCAGGCCCTTGGAGATACTCAGCACAAGTTTGTAGAAAGTTCAGTCCAGTCCAGTCCTTTCACTGCCCAAGACAGAAGCAGCAACTGCAGGCCAACCCAACAAAGCAACAACACAGCAAAGGGGCAGTACTCCTCCTGGCAGCTCTTCCAGCTCTTCGTCTTGGCAGGTTCCTTGATTCCAGCGAGATCTAAATTCATGGGGTCAGGGCCCCAATATTTATATCATAAATTCCTTTGTTCTCTGAAGGCAGAGAGGCCTTTGCCTAGTCCAAACCAGTTCTGGAGCACTTTGTTGACAAGTCTCCGTCCCTTCTTTCAGTGAGTAGTCCAGGGACATCAGACGCACCACAGGAGGTGGAGCCAGCATTGTGGAGGGAAGGCACTGTCCTATTCAGGGCCCAGGTGCGACCCCTCCCACCCATCTACATGTAGATCTTGCTATTCAGCCCTGTGCTGACTCACCCTGTCTCCTGGCATCCCCCAGCCCGTCACTCACACTCCAGACAAGGAATACACAACCTCACAGAGGCAGGCTTGGATGGTTAGACAAGAAAATACCCACTTTCTAAAAGTGGTATTTTCAAACACAGAATGTTAAAACCAACTTCACTAAAAGATGCATTTTATCATTCTGAGTCCAGGCATACTAAACTCGAATTTCTACCATGTTCCCGGGGTCAGTTAGGATTATAAGGTGTAATAATCAAAACTGCCCGTTCTGGCCTAGGGGGAACAGGTAGCCTTGCAATAGTGAAAAACGAACTAGGCTGTAATTCACTATCAGGACATGCCACACACACCAGGGCATGTACTACCTTTCGCATACAACGCACCCTGCCCACAGGGGTACCTTGGGCCTACCTTAGGGGTGACTAACATGTAGCAAAGGGAAGGTTTAGGGACTTGCAAGTGTGTGCACTTGCCAAGTCGACATGGCAGCCCCAGGCTGCGCACAGGCTCTGCATTGGCAGGCCCGAGTTACACTTTACGGGCTGTTTGCGTGGGTGGCACAATCCAGTGCTGCAGCCCACCAACAGCATTTGGTCTATAGGCCCTGGCACTCGCAGTGCACTTTACAAGGGACTGACACATAAACCAAATAGGCCAATCATGGAAACACCAATCCATAACATATTTTATACAGGAGCACTTGCACTTTCCCACTGGACAGCAGTGAGGAAAGTGCGCAGAATCATTACACCAGCAAAAACAGAGTCAAAACCGGGAGGTCAGAAAGCAAAAAGTCAGGGGAAACACGCCAAAAGAAGCCAAGTCTAACACACACATAATTTATCAATGTTTGTCTTGTGATCATTGGTTTGCTGTATATATTTTTGTCACAAATAACGTTTGGTATTATGTATGTGTTGTATATATTGTCTCACAAAAGAAATGGTTCTAAATCACACATACAAATGTGTTGCAATTGTGTGATTTACTAATGTGGTGTTTCCTTTTAAAAGACATGTCCAATTGATTTATGAATGTCTTTTTGAATTATCAAAACTAAGCAGAATAAATGCTCATAAACCTCAGAATTAGTGGTCTCAGGTTTATCGCGAATATTTAAAATAAACCTCCCTTGACACCTTTCTGTGATTTCAATATTTGGGTGGTCCAGTCTGGAGAGTACAGGACCCAAGCCTTCCTTGTTTTCACTACCATCAAAATGTAGAGCATCGTTTGAAATAAAGGGTGATATTAAAGTAAATTTAAGGTGTGATAATCAGGATCAATAAATTATAGGGAGTAGCAACCCTGTTAGTAAGAAACTGAAAAAAGTGTGGGAGGGTGAATTCATTCTCTTGGCGGTGTTTGTGTGATTTATTGTATGATTAGTATTAATGTATTTCAATGGGGTAAAATTGATATGCCTCTAAACATTCAAGTAGTTGCTGAAATAACCCTAAAAGAACCACTGTATATTGCTATGTGCTGAAAATGTCCAGATTCTTAGGGATATCGGAGTATTCCTATTAATTTAACCTAGCTGCTATTATAGGCTGCTAGCTGCCAATACAATGGTCTCTGAGAGTCCTCTTGCTGTGCAGGTGAGAATACTTTTGGCAAAAAGATCCTGCACAACATGGCGGTATCTCAAAATATGGAGGATGGTTCTCCTCTGTCCCAGAATAGATAGGGTGTGTGTGGCACCCTAGATGATTCATAGAGTACCTGCCAAAGGCTGAATAACCCCATAAATGTGGAAATAAAGCTCCACATAGTTCCAATTTACAACTCAGGCCACCAACATTTACCTGCGGTTCAGCCTTACTTGGGCCAGAGGTGCACTTAAGAGTATTGCGTTGGGACTTAGCCATTGATCTGAGTGTTTAAACATCATTCACTGACTAATATTGAACCCCATGTTAATTGTTTACACTGAAAGAGGTTTGTTCTTCAGATTCTCTTTATTATTTTCTTTTAGGTTTAGGTATTTAGCCATCAAAAATGTCTAGTTTTATGAACTCAGATTGTACACAATACCCTTATCATTATGTTTATCCATTATACCCTTAATTACTTAAAGTGTAATGGTTACGTTGTTAATCCTTTCTCTCTCCTACCCCAGCACAGAGTGTAAATTAGACTAAGGGCCTTATTTGCAGTTTGGCTAGTCGGATTACTCCATCAGAAATGTGATGGAAATTCCATCTGCTATATTACAAGTGCTATAGCATATAATGCACTAGTAATATGGTGGACGTATATCCACCAAGACCACCAAACTCTAAATCAGATCCTCAGTCAATGGTAACAGAAAATGCTCTGAGTATGTGTGAAGTGCTAAATCCTCCATTGGAGGAGTTTCTTCCTGTAGAGAATCTGCTAGAATGACCTCTGACATTATCAGGGATCTAGCTAGTTCGAACAATCTGTCTGGGACGCTAGCAGAGTACAGAGCAAGACAAAGTAACAGAGCAGTGCTAGCTCTATGCAGGGACAAATGAGCTTATTTACTAGGGGTTATCGCCACCAGAACGTCACTTTTTTTAACGTTCTGGTGGCAATAACCACTTCGCCTTATTTACAAGGCGGCGTTAAGCCACGGGTTGTAATGCCCCTATTCACGCAGCACTTAGTGTGAAAGGGACGGCCAATGGGTGTTGCAGTGGACGTTCCATCACAACACCCATTGTTGTTTGACGTTGCCCCCTATTTACAAGGCTGGCATACATATGGGGCGATACAAAAGGGGATGATGGACGGAACGTTTGAGCCAATCAAACACTCACCCCCAGTCAACTGATCTGGGTTTAATCCATCATCATTCTTTAGCTCACTCCACCACCCCAGTTCAGACATGGCCATATGCAAATCAGTCTGACCCTGTGCCTCATGGGAACAGTCCAGCCCGAACTGCCAAGCCATGTCTTCCCTGGACCGGAAACAAGCATCCTAGGACCGGTTTCTGGCATTCCAGCCGTCATCAGCCAGGCTTGCTTGAATCCAGTGGCAAAGTGAGCAAGGGACCCACGTCTGGGCATACCCCCGCCAACTTAGGGCGAACAAGCGATACAAAGGGGATGATGGACGGAGCGTTTGAGCCAATCAAACACTCACCCCCAGTCAACTGATCTGGGTTTAATCCATCATCATTCTTTAGCTCACTCCACCACCCCAGTTCAGACATGGCCATATGCAAATCAGTCTGACCCTGTGCCTCATGGGAACAGTCCAGCCCGAACTGCCAAGCCATGTCTTCCCTGGACCGGAAACAAGCATCCTAGGACCGGTTTCTGGCATTCCAGCCGTCATCAGCCAGGCTTGCTTGAATCCAGTGGCAAAGTGAGCAAGGGACCCACGTCTGGGCATACCCCCGCCAACTTAGGGCGAACAAGCGATACAAAGGGGATGATGGACGGAACGTTTGAGCCAATCAAACACTCACCCCCAGTCAACTGATCTGGGTTTAATCCATCATCATTCTTTAGCTCACTCCACCACCCCAGTTCAGACATGGCCATATGCAAATCAGTCTGACCCTGTGCCTCATGGGAACAGTCCAGCCCGAACTGCCAAGCCATGTCTTCCCTGGACCGGAAACAAGCATCCTAGGACCGGTTTCTGGCATTCCAGCCGTCATCAGCCAGGCTTGCTTGAATCCAGTGGCAAAGTGAGCAAGGGACCCACGTCTGGGCATACCCCCGCCAACTTAGGGCGAACAAAGCGATACAAAGGGGATGATGGACGGAACGTTTGAGCCAATCAAACACTCACCCCCAGTCAACTGATCTGGGTTTAATCCATCATCATTCTTTAGCTCACTCCACCACCCCAGTTCAGACATGGCCATATGCAAATCAGTCTGACCCTGTGCCTCATGGGAACAGTCCAGCCCGAACTGCCAAGCCATGTCTTCCCTGGACCGGAAACAAGCATCCTAGGACCGGTTTCTGGCATTCCAGCCGTCATCAGCCAGGCTTGCTTGAATCCAGTGGCAAAGTGAGCAAGGGACCCACGTCTGGGCATACCCCCGCCAACTTAGGGCGAACAAAGCGATACAAAGGGGATGATGGACGGAGCGTTTGAGCCAATCAAACACTCACCCCCAGTCAACTGATCTGGGTTTAATCCATCATCATTCTTTAGCTCACTCCACCACCCCAGTTCAGACATGGCCATATGCAAATCAGTCTGACCCTGTGCCTCATGGGAACAGTCCAGCCCGAACTGCCAAGCCATGTCTTCCCTGGACCGGAAACAAGCATCCTAGGACCGGTTTCTGGCATTCCAGCCGTCATCAGCCAGGCTTGCTTGAATCCAGTGGCAAAGTGAGCAAGGGACCCACGTCTGGGCATACCCCCGCCAACTTAGGGCGAACAAGCGATACAAAAGGGGATGATGGACGGAACGTTTGAGCCAATCAAACACTCACCCCCAGTCAACTGATCTGGGTTTAATCCATCATCATTCTTTAGCTCACTCCACCACCCCAGTTCAGACATGGCCATATGCAAATCAGTCTGACCCTGTGCCTCATGGGAACAGTCCAGCCCGAACTGCCAAGCCATGTCTTCCCTGGACCGGAAACAAGCATCCTAGGACCGGTTTCTGGCATTCCAGCCGTCATCAGCCAGGCTTGCTTGAATCCAGTGGCAAAGTGAGCAAGGGACCCACGTCTGGGCATACCCCCGCCAACTTAGGGCGAACAAAGCGATACAAAGGGGATGATGGACGGAACGTTTGAGCCAATCAAACACTCACCCCCAGTCAACTGATCTGGGTTTAATCCATCATCATTCTTTAGCTCACTCCACCACCCCAGTTCAGACATGGCCATATGCAAATCAGTCTGACCCTGTGCCTCATGGGAACAGTCCAGCCCGAACTGCCAAGCCATGTCTTCCCTGGACCGGAAACAAGCATCCTAGGACCGGTTTCTGGCATTCCAGCCGTCATCAGCCAGGCTTGCTTGAATCCAGTGGCAAAGTGAGCAAGGGACCCACGTCTGGGCATACCCCCGCCAACTTAGGGCGAACAAAGCGATACAAAAGGGGATGATGGACGGAACGTTTGGGCCAATCAAACACTCACCCCCAGTCAACTGATCTGGGTTTAATCCATCATCATTCTTTAGCTCACTCCACCACCCCAGTTCAGACATGGCCATATGCAAATCAGTCTGACCCTGTGCCTCATGGGAACAGTCCAGCCCGAACTGCCAAGCCATGTCTTCCCTGGACCGGAAACAAGCATCCTAGGACCGGTTTCTGGCATTCCAGCCGTCATCAGCCAGGCTTGCTTGAATCCAGTGGCAAAGTGAGCAAGGGACCCACGTCTGGGCATACCCCGCCAACTTAGGGCGAACAAGCGATACAAAAGGGGATGATGGACGGAGCGTTTGAGCCAATCAAACACTCACCCCCAGTCAACTGATCTGGGTTTAATCCATCATCATTCTTTAGCTCACTCCACCACCCCAGTTCAGACATGGCCATATGCAAATCAGTCTGACCCTGTGCCTCATGGGAACAGTCCAGCCCGAACTGCCAAGCCATGTCTTCCCTGGACCGGAAACAAGCATCCTAGGACCGGTTTCTGGCATTCCAGCCGTCATCAGCCAGGCTTGCTTGAATCCAGTGGCAAAGTGGACTGTTCCCATGAGGCACAGGGTCAGACTGATTTGCACATGGCCATGTCTGAACTGGGGTGGTGGAGTGAGCTAAAGAATGATGATGATTAAACCCAGATCAGTTGACTGGAGTGAGTGTTTGTTGGCTCAAGCGTTCCGTCCATCATCCCCTGTCTTGTATCGAGCTTGTTCAGCCCGCTAAGTCGGCGGAGTATGCCCAGACGTGGATCCCTTGCTCACTTTGCCACTGGATTCAAGCTAAGCCTGGCTGACTGACGGCTGAATGCAGAAGCCGGTCCTAGGATGCTTGTTTCCGGTCCAGGAAGACATGGCTTGGCGCAGTTCGGGCTGGACTGTTCCCATGAGGACAGTGTCAGACTGTTTGCACTATGGCCATGTCTGAACTAGAGTGGTGGAGTGAGCTAAGAGAATGATGATGGATTAAACCAGATCCAGTTGACTGGAGGTGAGTGTTTGATTAATCAAGCGTTCGTCCATCATCCCCTTTTAGTATCGCACTGTTCAGCCCTAAGTTGGCGGTATGCCCAGGCGTGGCCGTCCTCTTGCTCACTTTGCCACTGGATTCAAGCAAGCCTGGCTGATGACGGCTGGAATGCCAGAAACCGGTCCTAGGATGCTTGTTTCCGGTCCAGGGAAGACATGGCTTGGCAGTTCGAGCTGGACTGTTCCCATGAGGCACAGGGTCAGACTGATTTGCATATGGCCATGTCTGAACTGGGGTGGTGGAGTGAGCTAAAGAATGATGATGGATTAAACCCAGATCAGTTGACTGAGGGTGAGTGTTTGATTGGCTCAAACGTTCCGTCCATCATCCCCTTTTGTATCGCTTGTTCGCCCTAAGTTGGCGGGGGTATGCCCAGACGTGGGTCCCTTGCTCACTTTGCCACTGGATTCAAGCAAGCCTGGCTGATGACGGCTGGAATGCCGAAACCGTCCTAGGATGCTTGTTTCCGGTCCAGGGAAGACATGGCTTGGCAGTTCGGGCTGGACTGTTCCCATGAGGCACAGGGTCAGACTGATTTGCATATGGCCATGTCTGAACTGGGGTGGTGGAGTGAGCTAAAGAATGATGATGGATTAAACCCAGATCAGTTGACTGGGGGTGAGTGTTTGATTGGCTCAAGCGTTCCGTCCATCATCCCCTTTTGTATCGCTTTGTTCGCCCTAGTTGGCGGGGTATGCCCAGGCGTGGGTCCCTTGCTCACTTTGCCACTGGATTCAAGCAAGCCTGGCTGATGACGGCCAGAATGCCAGAAACCGGTCCTAGGATGCTTGTTTCCGGTCCAGGAAGACATGGCTTGGCAGTTCGGGCTGGACTGTCCCATGAGGCACGGGAGTCAGACTGGTTTGCATATGGCCATGTCTGAACTGGGGTGGTCGAGTGAGCTAAAGAATGATGATGGATTAAACCCAGATCAGTTGACTGGGGGTGAGTGTTTGATTGGCTCAAGCGTTCCGTCCATCATCCCCTTTTGTATCATTTGCTCGCCCTAAGTTGGCGGGCGTATGCCCGACGTGGGTCCCTTGCTCACTTTGCCACTGGATTCAAGCAAGCCTGGCTGATGACGACTGAATGCCAGAAACCGATCCTAGGATGCTTGTTTCCGGTCAGGAAGACATGGCTTGGCAGTTCAGGCTGGACTGTTCCCATGGCACAGGGTCGACTGATTTATATGCCATGTCTAGACTGGGATGGTGGAATGAGCTAAAGAATGATGATGGATTAAACCCAGATCAGTTGACTGGGGTGAGTGTTTGATTGCTCAAGCGTTCCGTCCATCATCCCCCTTTGTATCGCTTTGTTCAGCCTGAAATTGGCGGGTATAGCCCAGACGTGGGTCACTTGCTCGCTTTGCCACTGGATTCAAGCAAACCTGGCGATGACGGCTGGAATGCCAGAAACGGTCCTAGGATGCTGTTTCGGTCAGGAAGACATGGCTTGGATTCGGGCTGGACTGTTCCCATGAAGGCACAGGAGTCAGACTGATTTGCATATGGCCATGTCTGAACTGGAGTGGTGGATGAGCTAAAGAATGAGATGGATTAAACCCAGATCAGTTGACTGGGGGTGAGTTTGATTGGCTCAAGCGTTCGTCCATCATCCCCTTTTGTATCGCTTGTTCGCCTAAGTTGGCGGGGGTATGCCCAGCATGGGTCACTTGCTCACTTTGCCACTGGATTCAAGCAAGCCTGGCTGATGACGGCTGGAATGCCAGAAACCGGTCCTAGGATGCTTGTTTCCGGTCCAGGGAAGACATGGCTTGGCAGTTCGGGCTGGACTGTTCCCATGAGGCACAGGGTCAGACTGATTACATATGGCCATGTCTGAACTGGGGTGGTGGAAGTGAGCTAAAGAATGATGATGGATTAAACCCAGATCAGTTGACTGGGGGTGAGTGTTTGATTGGCTCAAGCGTTCCGTCCATCATCCCCTTTTGTATCGCTTTGTTCAGCCCTAAGTTGGCGGGGGTATGCCCAGACGTGGGTCCCTTGCTCACTTTGCCACTGGATTCAAGCAAGCCTGGCTGATGACGGCTGGAATGCCAGAAACCGGTCCTAGGATGCTTGTTTCCGGTCCAGGGAAGACATGGCTTGGCAGTTCGGGCTGGACTGTTCCCATGAGGCACAGGGTCAGACTGATTTGCATATGGCCATGTCTGAACTGGGGTGGTGGAAGTGAGCTAAAGAATGATGATGGATTAAACCCAGATCAGTTGACTGGGGGTGAGTGTTTGATTGGCTCAAACGTTCCGTCCATCATCCCCTTTTGTATCGCTTTGTTCGCCCTAAGTTGGCGGGGGTATGCCCAGACGTGGGTCCCTTGCTCACTTTGCCACTGGATTCAAGCAAGCCTGGCTGATGACGGCTGGAATGCCAGAAACCGGTCCTAGGATGCTTGTTTCCGGTCCAGGGAAGACATGGCTTGGCAGTTCGGGCTGGACTGTTCCCATGAGGCACAGGGTCAGACTGATTTGCATATGGCCATGTCTGAACTGGGGTGGTGGAGTGAGCTAAAGAATGATGATGGATTAAACCCAGATCAGTTGACTGGGGGTGAGTGTTTGATTGGCTCAAACGTTCCGTCCATCATCCCCTTTTGTATCGCTTTGTTCGCCCTAAGTTGGCGGGGGTATGCCCAGACGTGGGTCCCTTGCTCACTTTGCCACTGGATTCAAGCAAGCCTGGCTGATGACGGCTGGAATGCCAGAAACCGGTCCTAGGATGCTTGTTTCCGGTCCAGGGAAGACATGGCTTGGCAGTTCGGGCTGGACTGTTCCCATGAGGCACAGGGTCAGACTGATTTGCATATGGCCATGTCTGAACTGGGGTGGTGGAGTGAGCTAAAGAATGATGATGGATTAAACCCAGATCAGTTGACTGGGGGTGAGTGTTTGATTGGCTCAAACGTTCCGTCCATCATCCCCTTTTGTATCGCTTTGTTCGCCCTAAGTTGGCGGGGGTATGCCCAGACGTGGGTCCCTTGCTCACTTTGCCACTGGATTCAAGCAAGCCTGGCTGATGACGGCTGGAATGCCAGAAACCGGTCCTAGGATGCTTGTTTCCGGTCCAGGGAAGACATGGCTTGGCAGTTCGGGCTGGACTGTTCCCATGAGGCACAGGGTCAGACTGATTTGCATATGGCCATGTCTGAACTGGGGTGGTGGAGTGAGCTAAAGAATGATGATGGATTAAACCCAGATCAGTTGACTGGGGGTGAGTGTTTGATTGGCTCAAACGTTCCGTCCATCATCCCCTTTTGTATCGCTTTGTTCGCCCTAAGTTGGCGGGGGTATGCCCAGACGTGGGTCCCTTGCTCACTTTGCCACTGGATTCAAGCAAGCCTGGCTGATGACGGCTGGAATGCCAGAAACCGGTCCTAGGATGCTTGTTTCCGGTCCAGGGAAGACATGGCTTGGCAGTTCGGGCTGGACTGTTCCCATGAGGCACAGGGTCAGACTGATTTGCATATGGCCATGTCTGAACTGGGGTGGTGGAGTGAGCTAAAGAATGATGATGGATTAAACCCAGATCAGTTGACTGGGGGTGAGTGTTTGATTGGCTCAAACGTTCCGTCCATCATCCCCTTTTGTATCGCTTTGTTCGCCCTAAGTTGGCGGGGGTATGCCCAGACGTGGGTCCCTTGCTCACTTTGCCACTGGATTCAAGCAAGCCTGGCTGATGACGGCTGGAATGCCAGAAACCGGTCCTAGGATGCTTGTTTCCGGTCCAGGGAAGACATGGCTTGGCAGTTCGGGCTGGACTGTTCCCATGAGGCACAGGGTCAGACTGATTTGCATATGGCCATGTCTGAACTGGGGTGGTGGAGTGAGCTAAAGAATGATGATGGATTAAACCCAGATCAGTTGACTGGGGGTGAGTGTTTGATTGGCTCAAACGTTCCGTCCATCATCCCCTTTTGTATCGCTTTGTTCGCCCTAAGTTGGCGGGGGTATGCCCAGACGTGGGTCCCTTGCTCACTTTGCCACTGGATTCAAGCAAGCCTGGCTGATGACGGCTGGAATGCCAGAAACCGGTCCTAGGATGCTTGTTTCCGGTCCAGGGAAGACATGGCTTGGCAGTTCGGGCTGGACTGTTCCCATGAGGCACAGGGTCAGACTGATTTGCATATGGCCATGTCTGAACTGGGGTGGTGGAGTGAGCTAAAGAATGATGATGGATTAAACCCAGATCAGTTGACTGGGGGTGAGTGTTTGATTGGCTCAAGCGTTCCGTCCATCATCCCCTTTTGTATCGCTTTGTTCGCCCTAAGTTGGCGGGGGTATGCCCAGACGTGGGTCCCTTGCTCACTTTGCCACTGGATTCAAGCAAGCCTGGCTGATGACGGCTGGAATGCCAGAAACCGGTCCTAGGATGCTTGTTTCCGGTCCAGGGAAGACATGGCTTGGCAGTTCGGGCTGGACTGTTCCCATGAGGCACAGGGTCAGACTGATTTGCATATGGCCATGTCTGAACTGGGGTGGTGGAGTGAGCTAAAGAATGATGATGGATTAAACCCAGATCAGTTGACTGGGGGTGAGTGTTTGATTGGCTCAAACGTTCCGTCCATCATCCCCTTTTGTATCGCTTTGTTCGCCCTAAGTTGGCGGGGGTATGCCCAGACGTGGGTCCCTTGCTCACTTTGCCACTGGATTCAAGCAAGCCTGGCTGATGACGGCTGGAATGCCAGAAACCGGTCCTAGGATGCTTGTTTCCGGTCCAGGGAAGACATGGCTTGGCAGTTCGGGCTGGACTGTTCCCATGAGGCACAGGGTCAGACTGATTTGCATATGGCCATGTCTGAACTGGGGTGGTGGAGTGAGCTAAAGAATGATGATGGATTAAACCCAGATCAGTTGACTGGGGGTGAGTGTTTGATTGGCTCAAACGTTCCGTCCATCATCCCCTTTTTGTATCGCTTTGTTCGCCCTAAGTTGGCGGGGTATGCCCAGACGTGGGTCCCTTGCTCACTTTGCCACTGGATTCAAGCAAGCCTGGCTGATGACTGCTGGAATGCCAGAAACCGGTCCTAGGATGCTTGTTTCCGGTCCAGGGAAGACATGGCTTGGCAGTTCGGGCTGGACTGTTCCCATGAGGCACAGGGTCAGACTGATTTGCATATGGCCATGTCTGAACTGGGGTGGTGGAGTGAGCTAAAGAATGATGATGGATTAAACCCAGATCAGTTGACTGGGGTGAGTGTTTGATTGGCTCAAACGTTCCGTCCATCATCCCCTTTTGTATCGCTTTGTTCGCCCTAAGTTGGCGGGGTATGCCCAGACGTGGGTCCCTTGCTCACTTTGCCACTGGATTCAAGCAAGCCTGGCTGATGACGGCTGGAATGCCAGAAACCGGTCCTAGGATGCTTGTTTCCGGTCCAGGGAAGACATGGCTTGGCAGTTCGGGCTGGACTGTTCCCATGAGGCACAGGGTCAGACTGATTTGCATATGGCCATGTCTGAACTGGGGTGGTGGAGTGAGCTAAAGAATGATGATGGATTAAACCCAGATCAGTTGACTGGGGGTGAGTGTTTGATTGGCTCAAACGCTCCGTCCATCATCCCCTTTTGTATCGCTTTGTTCGCCCTAAGTTGGCGGGGGTATGCCCAGACGTGGGTCCCTTGCTCACTTTGCCACTGGATTCAAGCAAGCCTGGCTGATGACGGCTGGAATGCCAGAAACCGGTCCTAGGATGCTTGTTTCCGGTCCAGGGAAGACATGGCTTGGCAGTTCGGGCTGGACTGTTCCCATGAGGCACAGGGTCAGACTGATTTGCATATGGCCATGTCTGAACTGGGGTGGTGGAGTGAGCTAAAGAATGATGATGGATTAAACCCAGATCAGTTGACTGGGGGTGAGTGTTTGATTGGCTCAAACGTTCCGTCCATCATCCCCTTTGTATCGCTTTGTTCGCCCTAAGTTGGCGGGGGTATGCCCAGACGTGGGTCCCTTGCTCACTTTGCCACTGGATTCAAGCAAGCCTGGCTGATGACGGCTGGAATGCCAGAAACCGGTCCTAGGATGCTTGTTTCCGGTCCAGGGAAGACATGGCTTGGCAGTTCGGGCTGGACTGTTCCCATGAGGCACAGGGTCAGACTGATTTGCATATGGCCATGTCTGAACTGGGGTGGTGGAGTGAGCTAAAGAATGATGATGGATTAAACCCAGATCAGTTGACTGGGGGTGAGTGTTTGATTGGCTCAAGCGTTCCGTCCATCATCCCCTTTTGTATCGCTTTGTTCGCCCTAAGTTGGCGGGGGTATGCCCAGACGTGGGTCCCTTGCTCACTTTGCCACTGGATTCAAGCAAGCCTGGCTGATGACGGCTGGAATGCCAGAAACCGGTCCTAGGATGCTTGTTTCCGGTCCAAGGAAGACATGGCTTGGCAGTTCGGGCTGGACTGTTCCCATGAGGCACAGGGTCAGACTGATTTGCATATGGCCATGTCTGAACTGGGGTGGTGGAGTGAGCTAAAGAATGATGATGGATTAAACCCAGATCAGTTGACTGGGGGTGAGTGTTTGATTGGCTCAAACGTTCCGTCCATCATCCCCTTTTGTATCGCTTTGTTCGCCCTAAGTTGGCGGGGGTATGCCCAGACGTGGGTCCCTTGCTCACTTTGCCACTGGATTCAAGCAAGCCTGGCTGATGACGGCTGGAATGCCAGAAACCGGTCCTAGGATGCTTGTTTCCGGTCCAGGGAAGACATGGCTTGGCAGTTCGGGCTGGACTGTTCCCATGAGGCACAGGGTCAGACTGATTTGCATATGGCCATGTCTGAACTGGGGTGGTGGAGTGAGCTAAAGAATGATGATGGATTAAACCCAGATCAGTTGACTGGGGGTGAGTGTTTGATTGGCTCAAACGTTCCGTCCATCATCCCCTTTTGTATCGCTTTGTTCGCCCTAAGTTGGCGGGGGTATGCCCAGACGTGGGTCCCTTGCTCACTTTGCCACTGGATTCAAGCAAGCCTGGCTGATGACGGCTGGAATGCCAGAAACCGGTCCTAGGATGCTTGTTTCCGGTCCAGGGAAGACATGGCTTGGCAGTTCGGGCTGGACTGTTCCCATGAGGCACAGGGTCAGACTGATTTGCATATGGCCATGTCTGAACTGGGGTGGTGGAGTGAGCTAAAGAATGATGATGGATTAAACCCAGATCAGTTGACTGGGGGTGAGTGTTTGATTGGCTCAAGCGTTCCGTCCATCATCCCCTTTTGTATCGCTTTGTTCGCCCTAAGTTGGCGGGGGTATGCCCAGACGTGGGTCCCTTGCTCACTTTGCCACTGGATTCAAGCAAGCCTGGCTGATGACGGCTGGAATGCCAGAAACCGGTCCTAGGATGCTTGTTTCCGGTCCAAGGAAGACATGGCTTGGCAGTTCGGGCTGGACTGTTCCCATGAGGCACAGGGTCAGACTGATTTGCATATGGCCATGTCTGAACTGGGGTGGTGGAGTGAGCTAAAGAATGATGATGGATTAAACCCAGATCAGTTGACTGGGGGTGAGTGTTTGATTGGCTCAAACGTTCCGTCCATCATCCCCTTTGTATCGCTTTGTTCGCCCTAAGTTGGCGGGGGTATGCCCAGACGTGGGTCCCTTGCTCACTTTGCCACTGGATTCAAGCAAGCCTGGCTGATGACGGCTGGAATGCCAGAAACCGGTCCTAGGATGCTTGTTTCCGGTCCAGGGAAGACATGGCTTGGCAGTTCGGGCTGGACTGTTCCCATGAGGCACAGGGTCAGACTGATTTGCATATGGCCATGTCTGAACTGGGGTGGTGGAGTGAGCTAAAGAATGATGATGGATTAAACCCAGATCAGTTGACTGGGGGTGAGTGTTTGATTGGCTCAAGCGTTCCGTCCATCATCCCCTTTTGTATCGCTTTGTTCGCCCTAAGTTGGCGGGGGTATGCCCAGACGTGGGTCCCTTGCTCACTTTGCCACTGGATTCAAGCAAGCCTGGCTGATGACGGCTGGAATGCCAGAAACCGGTCCTAGGATGCTTGTTTCCGGTCCAGGGAAGACATGGCTTGGCAGTTCGGGCTGGACTGTTCCCATGAGGCACAGGGTCAGACTGATTTGCATATGGCCATGTCTGAACTGGGGTGGTGGAGTGAGCTAAAGAATGATGATGGATTAAACCCAGATCAGTTGACTGGGGGTGAGTGTTTGATTGGCTCAAACGTTCCGTCCATCATCCCCTTTTGTATGGCATACATATGGGGCAGCGCCAAATACAAGACCAGGGACAAACTGGTCTTAAAATGGTGCAACGAAGAGAAATTATTAATTTCTCCAATCATGTCTCCTCGTTTTTGCTGTTTCTATGTGTGCTGCATTCTGAGGCACACATAGAAAGAGCAATTCGCCATTAGTGATTGTTCATGTGCAGGAAGGTGTCCCTTCCTGCACATAATAACAATCATTAAATAATGACAAGGTGCAACTTCTATATGTGCTGAATTCTGCACACACATAGAAGCCTCAAGCTCAACTCGGACAAGACCGAAGTACTCATCCTGGGTTCCACCCCTTCAGCCTGGGATGACTCCTGGTGGCCTGCGGATCTGGGATCCCCTCTCACCCCTACAGACCATGCATGCAACCTTGGCATCATACTGGACTCATTGCTCTCAATGAACCGTCAAATCAACTCAGTTTCCTCCACCTGCTTTGAAAGACTTTCAGATGGATCCCCATAGAATCCAAAAAGACTGTCACCCACGCTCTCATCCCCAACAGACTCCACTAAGGCAACGCACTCTATGCTGGCGTCACCCAGAAACAACTCAAGAAACTACAAAACGTCCAAAAAGCAGCTGCCAGATTGGTCCTCGACATCCCCCGCTGCAGCCACATCACGCAACACCTCCGACAACTCCCCTGGCTCCCGGTCAACAAGAGAATCACAGTCAAGCTCTTCACACATGCCTACAAAGCTCTCCACAACATAGGACCAGCATACCTGAACCACCACCTTGCATTCCACGTACCCGCCAGACAACTCCGTTCTGCCCATCGCTCCCTAGCCTCCGTCCCCAGGATGCACAAGACCAGAACCGGAGGAAGTTCCTTCTCCTACCTTGCTGACAAGACCTGGAACACCCTGCCCCTCCACCACAGGCAATCCGCGTTGCTGACACAATTCAAGAAGGACCTCAAGACCTAGCTCTTCAAATGATACTCCACACTCAGAAGGACCAGCAGCCCCCCCCCCACCCCCAGAGCCTTGAGACCCTCACGGGTAAGTAGTCACACTTTATAAACCCCTGATTGATTGATTGATTGAAGGGACACCTTCCTACACATGAACAATCATTTCCTGTGGTGCAAGGGTGCCTGCGTTGGTGCTAGACAGCTACATTTAGCACCAGTTGTAGGGAAAACGCAGGGGTGCACCATATTATTGTAAATACGGTGCATCCCTGCATTCTCAGAATGCCGGAGCGCGGCGTTACCAATTGTGGTGTAAAACCGCGCTCTGCCATTCTGTTCGAAATATGCCCCTATGTCTTTCAAGAGAAGAGGCTATACATAAACAAGAGAGTACCTGAAGACTGGGAGGAAAGCAGGACTGAAGCCGAGGACTGAATAAGGTTGAAACAGACAGTGAACTGGAAAGTCTGCAGTGGAAACTATAAAGATAACATGAGTACAAATAACAGGAAGGTGAAAGCAGGGAAATTATAGACAAACTATGATAAATTATAGTTTCTCGGGGGAGAGCAAAGGTGCAGGGAGAGAACCAGATGCAAGGAATCAATCAGGTTAAAGGAATCAGGAATGCAAAACACACAAGATGATGGACGGAATATTGCACATTGGCAAACATTCACCCCCAGTCACAGATCTGGGTTTAATCCATCGTTATTTTGCTTCACCACGCCACCCCAGTTCAGACATAGCCATATGCAAATCAGTCTTGACCCTGTGCCTCATGGGAACAGTCCAGACCGAACTGCCAAGCCATGTCTTCCCTGGACCGGAATCAAGCATCCTAGGACCGGTTTCGGGTTTTCAGCCCTCATCAGCCAGGATAGCTTGACTCCAATGGCGTAGTGAGCACGGGACCCACGTCTGGGCATACCCTTCCCACTTAGGGCGAAATGCAAAACACACAAGATGATGGACGGAATGTTGCACATTGGCAAACATTCACCCCCAGTCACAGATCTGGGTTTAATCCATCGTTATTTTGCTTCACCACGCCACCCCAGTTCAGACATAGCCATATGCAAATCAGTCTTGACCCTGTGCCTCATGGGAACAGTCCAGACCGAACTGCCAAGCCATGTCTTCCCTGGACCGGAATCAAGCATCCTAGGACCGGTTTCGGGCTTTCAGCCCTCATCAGCCAGGATAGCTTGACTCCAGTGGCGTAGTGAGCACGGGACCCACGTCTGGGCATACCCTTCCCACTTAGGGCGAAATGCAAAACACACAAGATGATGGATGGAATGTTGCACATTGGCAAACATTCACCCCCAGTCACAGATCTGGGTTTAATCCATCGTTATTTTGCTTCACCACGCCAACCCAGTTCAGACATAGCCATATGCAAATCAGTCTTGACCCTGTGCCTCATGGGAACAGTCCAGACCGAACTGCCAAGCCATGTCTTCCCTGGACCGGAATCAAGCATCCTAGGACCGGTTTCGGGCTTTCAGCCCTCATCAGCCAGGATAGCTTGACTCCAGTGGCGTAGTGAGCACGGGACCCACGTCTGGGCATACCCTTCCCACTTAGGGCGAAATGCAAAACACACAAGATGATGGACGGAATGTTGCACATTGGCAAACATTCACCCCCAGTCACAGATCTGGGTTTAATCCATCGTTATTTTGCTTCACCACGCCACCCAAGTTCAGACATAGCCATATGCAAATCAGTCTTGACCCTGTGCCTCATGGGAACAGTCCAGACCGAACTGCCAAGCCATGTCTTCCCTGGACCGGAATTAAGCATCCTAGGACCGGTTTCGGGCTTTCAGCCCTCATCAGCCAGGATAGCTTGACTCCAGTGGCGTAGTGAGCACGGGACCCACGTCTGGGCATACCCTTCCCACTTAGGGCAAAATGCAAAACACACAAGATGATGGACGGAACGTTGCACATTGGCAAACATTCACCCCCAGTCACAGATCTGGGTTTAATCCATCGTTATTTTGCTTCACCACGCCACCCCAGTTCAGACATAGCCATATGCAAATCAGTCTTGACCCTGTGCCTCATGGGAACAGTCCAGACCGAACTGCCAAGTCATGTCTTCCCTGGACCGGAATCAAGCATCCTAGGACCGGTTTCGGGCTTTCAGCCCTCATCAGCCAGGATAGCTTGACTCCAGTGGCGTAGTGAGCACGGGACCCACGTCTGGGCATACCCTTCCCACTTAGGGGAAATGCAAAACACACAAGATGATGGACGGAATGTTGCACATTGGCAAACATTCACCCCCAGTCACAGATCTGGGTTTAATCCATCGTTATTTTGCTTCACCACGCCACCCCAGTTCAGACATAGCCATATGCAAATCAGTCTTGACCCTGTGCCTCATGGGAACAGTCCAGACCGAACTGCCAAGCCATGTTTTCCCTGGACCGGAATCAAGCATCCTAGGACCGGTTTCGGGCTTTCAGCCCTCATCAGCCAGGATAGCTTGACTCCAGTGGCGTAGTGAGCACGGGACCCACGTCTGGGCATACCCTTCCCACTTAGGGCGAAATGCAAAACACACAAGATGATGGACGGAATGTTGCACATTGGCAAACATTCACCCCCAGTCACAGATCTGGGTTTAATCCATCGTTATTTTGCTTCACCACGCCACCCCAGTTCAGACATAGCCATATGCAAATCAGTCTTGACCCTGTGCCTCATGGGAACAGTCCAGACCGAACTGCCAAGCCATGTCTTCCCTGGACCGGAATCAAGCATCCTAGGACCGGTTTCGGGCTTTCAGCCCTCATCAGCCAGGATAGCTTGACTCCAGTGGCGTAGTGAGCACGGGACCCACGTCTGGGCATACCCTTCCCACTTAGGGTGAAATGCAAAACACACAAGATGATGGACGGAATGTTGCACATTGGCAAACATTCACCCCCAGTCACAGATCTGGGTTTAATCCATCGTTATTTTGCTTCACCACGCCACCCCAGTTCAGACATAGCCATATGCAAATCAGTCTTGACCCTGTGCCTCATGGGAACAGTCCAGACCGAACTGCCAAGCCATGTCTTCCCTGGACCGGAATCAAGCATCCTAGGACCGGTTTCGGGCTTTCAGCCCTCATCAGCCAGGATAGCTTGACTCCAGTGGCGTAGTGAGCACGGGACCCACGTCTGGGCATACCCTTCCCACTTAGGGCAAAATGCAAAACACACAAGATGATGGACGGAATGTTGCACATTGGCAAACATTCACCCCCAGTCACAGATCTGGGTTTAATCCATCATTATTTTGCTTCACCACGCAACCCCAGTTCAGACATAGCCATATGCAAATCAGTCTTGACCCTGTGCCTCATGGGAACAGTCCAGACCGAACTGCCAAGCCATGTCTTCCCTGGACCGGAATCAAGCATCCTAGGTCCGGTTTCGGGCTTTCAGCCCTCATCAGCCAGGATAGCTTGACTCCAGTGGCGTAGTGAGCACGGGACCCACGTCTGGGCATACCCTTCCCACTTAGGGCGAAATGCAAAACACACAAGATGATGGACGGAATGTTGCACATTGGCAAACATTCACCCCCAGTCACAGATCTGGGTTTAATCCATCGTTATTTTGCTTCACCACGCCACCCCAGTTCAGACATAGCCATATGCAAATCAGTCTTGACCCTGTGCCTCATGGGAACAGTCCAGACCGAACTGCCAAGCCATGTCTTCCCTGGACCGGAATCAAGCATCCTAGGACCGGTTTCGGGCTTTCAGCCCTCATCAGCCAGGATAGCTTGACTCCAGTGGCGTAGTGAGCACGGGACCCACGTCTGGGCATACCCTTCCCACTTAGGGCGAAATGCAAAACACACAAGATGATGGACGGAATGTTGCACATTGGCAAACATTCACCCCCAGTCACAGATCTGGGTTTAATCCATCGTTATTTTGCTTCACCACGCCACCCCAGTTCAGACATAGCCATATGCAAATCAGTCTTGACCCTGTGAAACCGGTCCTAGGATGCTTGATTCCGGTCCAGGGAAGACATGGCTTGGCAGTTCGGTCTGGACTGTTCCCATGAGGCACAGGGTCAAGACTGATTTGCATATGGCTATGTCTGAACTGGGGTGGCGTGGTGAAGCAAAATAACGATGGATTAAACCCAGATCTGTGACTGGGGGTGAATGTTTGCCAATGTGCAGCATTCCGTCCATCATCTTGTGTGTTTTGCGTAAAGGAATCAGGAAACCAACAATGAAGGGAAGGCAGAACTGGTAGTTGTAAGGGGGAAGACCACAGAAACCAGCAGAACAGGACACAGGAAAGCCTTCAACAGAGTACAAATCGTAGCCCAGAGAGTGGAAGGTCCAGAATGCAGATATAAAAGGGTCAGAAAAGCCATGTGATCCAGGAATCAACACAGAGAACAGAGCACGACCACCACGGGGTGACCAGGGAAGGATTTGGAGACAGAAATGACTACAGGGAGCATGATGCATCAGGAAGATGGTGCAGAAGCCTGCACTGGGACTGTAGGAAATTGGGTGACTGGTTAAGGGAGGTGGAAGCCCCACTCAGACCACAACCACCATCCTTTGCAGGGTGAATCACAAAAGTCACTAAATGAACCTGTTCTTGACGCTCCTGTAGCTTAGCACAAAGCAGTCAACCTTAACTTAGAAGCAATGTGGAAAGTATTTATCATAATTCCTATTTGTAAAGCACAAACATATCACCCCTCAAGGTTTCAAGACGCTGGGGGCCATCGGTGAGATTAAGTAAGATATTGCCCAGAGTCACATGATGCTGAGCTGCCGCCGGTGATCGAACCGTGAATCCTGCGCTCAGGAGTCAGCTGCTCTGGCCACTGCGCCACACCTCTCCACCTCTTTCTCCTCCTCAGTTATGCATCACACAAACAGTAATAAAGTGAAAAACACAACACAAGAAAAGTCCCAAACCAAATTAGAAAAATTGAGTAAATGTTAATAAATAAAATGGTACCAAAATGACAAAAATCCAATAGCTAGTACCAGAGAAATTGAATTGTAACATTTCAAGTGAAAATAGCACTAAGAAACAAAAGACTCAACTGTGGGTATCTGGTCGCGCTGTACCAGGACAAAATCACAAGGTCAGGCCAACCACAATGGAGTGTAGGCTGGGTACAGGGACCAGAGTAGTACAGCTGAGAGTTCTACCTTATGTCCTTGATGGGAGGCTTTGCATTGCTCGGTGTCCGTTCCGATCAGGAGCTGCGGGGTGCTGCGATTCAAAGTCCTGCACCGAGTTGCATCACGATGCATTATGTTCAATTAGGAACTATCAGGGCTGCGATGTGAGGTCCTGCATTGAGTAGCTTCGTGCTGCGTTGGTTCTGATGAGGAGCTGCAAAGGCTGTGATGCGAGGTCCTGTGTCGAGTTGCATCATACTGCGTCAGTCCTGATGAGCCCGCCAATCAGGAGCTGCTATGTGCTGAGATGTGAGGTCCTGCATAGGGTGGCATCACCCGGCATCACATTTGATGGAATCCACAGTTAGCCTGGGGGAATACACTCTAATGCCATTCAAAGGTCCAAGTCCTGGGGGGCATCTCTTGGAGATCAGGACTCACTCCAGGCAGAGGCCAGCTTAGGTATTCCGGCAGTTGCAGGTCCAGGCAGGTCAAGTGCAGCAGGTCAGCTGGACAGTTGCATTGAGGCCTCTGAAGCTTGTTATATGTCCCTGTAGCTCACACTGGAGGTCAGCCAAAGGACCCAAGGTCCCTGGGAAGAAGGTAAGCAGGTTCAGTCTTCCTTCTCAGAAAGCAAGGCAGTCCCCAGCAGTAGGGCAGTCCTCTGGCCTTCTTTTGTAACTTCCACAAGTCCAGGAGTGTTCTGAAGAGTTTGTCTGGAGGTCCAATATGTATACCAGCCTTTGTGTGGGGGATTGCCTACAGTAACCCCACATCTACTTCTGGAAAGTTCTTACCTTTCCCTGTCAAGGCTCCAAACTGTCTGACGTGACAAAAGACAGGGCAGGCCTGGTGTCTGATTCCTTTATGTATGCAGGAGGCAAAGCCCATGGGAATATAAGTAGGGCTGAGTATAGCCCCTCCCAGTCATCCTGCAGGATGGCCCATCCTTTCCACACTTAAGCCCACTGTGTGTTACTGTCTGGAAGCAATACAGAAACCCTAACAGCAGAACCATTCACAGCCATTTGACTGAGGACTTTAGCAAAAGACAAAAATGATTACGACAAATAAATACCAACTTTCTAAAGTGACTTAAAATCTGAATATACCATTAAAGATGGGTTTAAATTGCAATTCATTTGAGTGTAAAAGGCACATCTCTTTCTGCTCCCAATACAAAGTTATCACTTGTTAAATGTAATAAGGCAACCCAGTGCTAGTCAATGAGAGAGATAGGTCTTACAATGGTGAAAAACTGCTTTAGCATTTTTTCACTGCCAGGACATGTAAAATATAAGCACAAATGTCCTACTTTTTAAATACTATACACTATGTCTTATGAGTCTTCCGGGCCTACCTTAGGGGTGACTGATATGTATTAAAAAGGAAGGTTTAGGCCTGGAAAAAGGGTTATGTTGCCAGGTCAAAATGGCAGTTTAAAACTGCACCACAGGCTCCAGTGCCAGGCCTGAGACATGTTTGAAAAGGCTACTTTAGTGGTGGGCACAATGAGTACTGCAGGTCCACTAGTCGCATATAATTTACAGGCCCTGGGTACAGGTAGTAC
Organism: Calotriton arnoldi; assembly: GCA_963921515.1. Taxonomy (NCBI): domain Eukaryota; kingdom Metazoa; phylum Chordata; class Amphibia; order Caudata; family Salamandridae; genus Calotriton; species Calotriton arnoldi. Next base: position 32,990 of record CAWUFW010014283.1, on the reverse strand, counting down.
CATTTACTAGAGAATTACAAGTACATTAAATGTGCCAATTAGGTGTAGGCCAATTCTACCATGTTTTAAGGAGTGAGCACAAGCATCTTAGCACTGGTTAGGAGTGGTAAAGTGCAGAGTCCTAAAGCTAGCAAAAGTTAATTCAGCAAACCAGAGGGGTGAAGGCAAAGGTTTTGGGGGGTACCATGTCAAGGATGTCAGTGACGTAATGTGGAGCTAGAAATGCAAGATTTAGTGTATATTGTCCTATTCAGGGATAAAAGTCGGACACCACAGGGACCTCGTTAGCACCATCTAATGGCCAGATGTTAGAATCGTAACAGACATAGCTCTAGCACTCACACGCCTAACACTAGATAACAATTAAACATTTTTCTCTAAAAAGGTTAAAAACTGAAAATGTACCTCAGTCCAAACATTCAAACCATCTCCACCTCTAATTTGATAGTCCCTCAAAAATACTGTTCCAGTAGTAACATGTCTTGGGGTGATCTTTGACAAAGGGCTCAGTTCCACACCACAAGTTGAAGCAGACATGAAAATGCACGGAGGTCCCTTCATAGACAGGCCACAGTAAGTATGGCACTTCTCTCACATCCCCAAAACTAGAATGATTTTAGTCAAGGATTTGCACTCTCCAGACTGTTACAATAGTATCACCTTGTCCCTTAGAAATGTGACACAAAGTGTTAAAGAAGTTTCAACAGGTAAAAGCAAAGTTTCAAGATTAGTATTCAACAAACTAAAGATCCCACATATTCCCAGTTTTAGAGGAACTGCAATGGTTTCTAGGACCTGCCAGCTCATTTTCAAAGTCCTCTGCTTGCTATGCTATGTGTTTTTCAAACTATGCACTCTACTTCTTACAAGTGCCAGTAAAGATGCACACAAGCTAATATAAGCCATGTTGAAAACACTACTTCCAAGTTGTGTCACTCTCTCCATCAGGAGGCAGCTCAACATAGGAATGTCTTTTAAGTGGCTTGGGGTTGCTCCTAGCAAAAAGGGAAATAGCGTTAAAATGGGGGAGGAAGGTGGCACCGACGAGCAAAGACAGGCTACACAGTTTGGCATATTGTAACCTAAATTACGACCTGTACGCCTCCACTCTGCCCAGCACATCCCGCCCACGTGACATTTGGGGCCCTCTCAAACAATACACGGCCACAACACAATCTCAACCTGACACACGGCTCGATTGGTTGATCTCACTCCGACTATACAATGGACACAGGTTCGCGTTCTTTTCATTTTTTAAAATATGTTTGTTTCCCATATTGTGCATTGCTGGCATTGTGGGCATCAGTACTGGTGGGGTGATGAGTGAGTTGGCATATAATGTACATGTAACTTAGTTTGAACGGTCAATCAATCTTTATGTGATACTGAATGTCATGCATCATACAACCAAAGTCATATGTATTGTCTCTTGTTAACTGTCATGGAACTGGAGCTGAAACAATATATTGTTTTCATTTTGAAACTGGTAAATAAAGTATTAACAAAAAAGGATGTAGTATTGTACCATGCTGCTTAGGTAGTAGAGGGTTATTTACAGGATGGAGCAGGTCAGCAATGTTTTCCTTGGTGTAAAAACAGAAAAAAATCGACAACAAAAAATATTCTAGCATTTTATGTTTTTCTTACCAATTCAATGCCTTTAAGTCTCCTACGAGTGACGGACAATACTTGTCAGCCATGCAGCAGCAGTAGTCTAGAAAAGCACAGTGAGAGCAAATTAAACTGTGTCCCACGTACATTACATTCGAAAACATTAACATACTGTGGATCTGCAAATAGTTTTGCTCTTTGCTTTCATTGAAAAACAAGCATTTTTGCAGGTGTAAGAAGAAAGTCATGAATGTCAACAAACAGGCCAGTCCCAGCACTGAGACAGTGGAACATTCCTCTTCAAAAGTAGGCTCTGCTCGCATATCAAGCACCTCACTAGGTGACAATCACTGCTTCTTGGTTTTAGCAGAATGTTAAAGATAAGCTTCATTGCTTGTCAGAGTTAGAAGTAACATCAGGTCACATCCACATAGAAATATGTAATAACCCTGCAACTTCTGGGACTAGCCCCAGTGCAACCACATATACTCAGAGGTACACCAGTCTTGGCTGTGCCCTCTTTAAATAAAGATCAGTTCTACTACATCCCCTTAGTGCTGCCATTTTAATGGCTACAAACTCTACCCAAGATGCACAGTTTTGGGGATGTTCAAAGCAAACCACAATGACTCCATTGTGTGGTAACTGCATTCAGCCCCTAAGTTGTCACACTGTGAGTCGACACCTTTATGAAACAAACAACTTCATACAGCACCATAGCCGACTAACTCAGACACTTTTTGGGGAGAATAAAGTAACAGAGACAGATATTATTAAAGTCAATCTAGTAAAGTCCACATCCTGGGGCCACCTCTGACTTCCATGTTTATGCTCTGCCTATGACTATCTAGAAATCAGAGTGATCCTTCTCAGGGAGTCTGCCTACATCCTTAATCCCCAAATCACCCCTGGAAAACATGGCCCAGATTTACTAACACTTTGTTGCGGGTTTGTGTCACAAAAATCTTGCAAGCCTAGTGCAAAGGGGTGAAGGGTTATTTACTTTCCAATGTAAATCATGATTTGCACTGAAAAGTTGCCTAAAGTAATGCAAAGTAGCTATATGCACTACTTTGCTTGAAGGGTGGGTTCCAAAGATGGTATACATGGCTATAGCCATGCATAACGCAATTCCACATCTATTAACATTTGTAGACAGGGATTTGAGCCAAAAACAATTACACCTCTCTGAGGCAGAGTAACAGTGAAGCAAGTTTTAACACTCAACAGTTTTCCAATTGTATAGCACACTTACCAAGTGGGAAAAGTATTGAAGCATAGTTTTGTGAATAGTTTTTGTACTGGAGGAGTCCCAAACCAGTATAAAACTTATGCTTTACAGAACACATACAACTTTGCACTATGGTGCAAGAGTATGTGTGCTGGCATCCTTAAGTGCACCAGTGCAAGCAGAGAGCAAATGAGCACCATCTGTTAGTAGATATGGCGCAGTTCTGATCTCTCCCTTTCATGTATTCCATTTGCCTTTCATTGATTCTATTTGTATGCAAAAGTCAGCACCGACCTTTAGAGAGAGTAGGAATGTGAAAACTGAATAATACGCAGCATTGAGGGGACAGCCCAATTTAAGAAAATCAGACCTGGCGCATCAGAGCAATAATATAGCTTCCTCAAAGATCTGTGTTTGATTTCACAGGCATAGGTTTGGGTCAATCAGGCAGTCATCTTTCAGAGCTGGAAAAATGAGAACCATTGAGTTGGACAATAATAAACCTTTTAACAGAGCCAGGAGCCCGCCCTGCAAGTGAGCCCAAACTTTACAAATACACCTTTTATATTCATATTATGTTGTATCCACTTTTAAAAGATATTACTGACAATTCAGTCCAGCGGTCCCTCTGACCCTTGTTCAGAAGCTCCTGTGTGCACTTGTGCAATTAAATGTACAGCACGTTACCTTTCCCACTTGTTGAACTATAGGTTTGACATTTATCTTCTCAGTGAGAAGCAACTTAAATAATGAAACATAAGCCATTTGACTTACCGATTTGGTGTATTTCAAGTGAACGGAATGCATGGGTTTTTCGTATCTGGTCCATCACTTTGCATATATTTTGGCCTTTTTGTAGCTTTACAAGTCCTTCACAGTTTTTCACACTGTGAAAAATGAAGACAAGAACAATTTAAAGACATACATATTGGAAAATTCATCACAGCATGATTATTAGGGAAGGGCGGAACTTGCAGAATTTTACTTCTTGCAATTCTGCAGAGTTAAAAAAACAATCAGTGAGATTCCCTGGAGTCATCCAGCGGATGAATATATGCCAATCACGCTGCTAAATTGCAGCAAGCTGCTTGTGCTGCAATTCAGCACTGGTAGTGCCAGAAGCGCTGGAAAATCAGTTTGAATGCCACCATGCATTGCGCAAGATCATGAGGCCACTCCACTTGATTTTGCTACTCGAGTGGCAGCAAATCGCGATAATGGATGCCAAATCTCACTCGCCAATTTGCATTTTCTGGAGCCTTGCTGGAGAAAATCCTGCCACGTGGCGATTGGCGGGATTTAGTCAGAACTCCGCGTTAAAGAGTAATGAGGAGTGACCAAAATTCTGCCAGTTCCGCGGGTGGAATGAAACATTCCTCCCACCCCTAATTATTATATCTAACAACAGTTAAAATGTCCACAAAAAAGTTATTGTGAACCAACAGCTCCTTTAGTGACAGAAATGACATCACATCAAAAGATGTAAGGGATGTAGGTGGAGGATCTGTGGAAGAGATACACAAAATTGGCAAGCATTTGGCATCTTCTACTAATGTTGCTCTGCACTTGCCCCAAATCAGAGCACTCACAAGCTCATGCTTCTTCCAGGTGAAACCTTTAAGAGAGACGTGGGTTTCTTTCTCTAGAAAAGTGGTGGTATCAAGAAGGATTGCTGGAAAGCATCTACTTGAGCCTCCCTGAAAAGCACTGTGACCATCATTAGTGATTTGTAAACAATGGGCCCCATCAATTGATGAAACTGAAACGGTGTTATTGGTTGTGGTCTTCCCTGCTTTCTGTAAGTTGGCTCATGGTCTACAGCAGTTTCAAATGTGTTTGCCACACAGGGTCTCTCATGTTATTTGGTCAATCAGTTTGGAACTCTAAATTCTCCCAAGACTTATGCTCTGCTCTGACTGGGTATGTAACCTGTGTGAACCCCCACCCACAGTGGACAGTGGCTACTGGCTCCTTGTCTGGCTATGGGGATAACCATTGCAGACAGGAGTATTTTATCATTTTATTTTATACTTGCTTCCGTTGTGCAACCAGCTTGCACACTAAAAACTAATTTTTTCTTCTGCTGAGTAGCCCAAATATTAATTGTGGAGATGAGGGAAATTCTCTGACCTGCCTTAAAAATGTGCATTTAAATCTAATTGGGTTTTCCACATTGATCTCAGATGTTATTTCAAATGCACGACTTATTTTCTGCAAATTTCCTTGCAGATAAACCCAACTACTCTATATTGTCTTTAAATCCTAAAGGGATTTGGACATAGACACTGGTAGCAAGGTGCTACTACATTGAGAGTAGCAAAAGTCATGCGTGAGCTCTTGCTGGACTTTTTAGCCAACAGTACCTGTCAAGCAGAAACTTGTAGGCCCATATTTAGAAAAGGAAAAGACAAACTACAATTGTTAAACTGCTGTGGCTAAAAATGTATGTGCTTGCTAAAGGCTGCAAACATCAATGTGAAAAATTATTTAATGGGTATGAGGATGGGGTTTCTCATGTAGATTTTGTTCCAGGCCCCAAAGGCCTGACTCACATTTCAACTTGAGAGGTATTAATAGTATTAGTAAGGAGGAGTTTGTTTTTCACACATGCTTACGAAATGTATGGATTTCAGACCGGATTCTGCATGGTAATCCCAAATGATCCAGACAATGGATTATTTTGCAACAATGCAGCACAAATTACTATTTCTGTTACGCAAGTGTCATGAGGCTGCAGGAAAACAAACTTTGCTCTGAATTCACAAGTGTTTTAGTAAACTGAAATAGAAATTACACAAATTCAAGCATGTTATGCAATGTTGTACCTGCCATTGTTCTTTGGATCACAGGACAATGCAGAAAGCTGAAAAGAGAAATGTACATGTGTAAAAATATCTACATTATTCAAAAAATGTTGCTTTTACAAATCCATGTCTGAATCTTTCTCACATTGTTCCATGCATTAATTGCTTTCGACGATTCTGATGAAACCTCCCAATTTAAATTTCTTGAAGCATTTCACTTAGGTGGTGACTCCTGTGCACATTCCATACATGCAATTACTTACAAGAAAAAGTGCTGCCACCTTGAACAGGCACCTCCTAATTCAGTAAAAAAAAACACAAAAAAAGGAAAAACCCAATTTTCACTCTTTCGCCACTCCCTCTCACAGATTCCCCCATTGTTGGGACATGATTGTCCCCTGCATGGTGTACAGCCGTATTCCCTGCCTGAAGCACACTACGACGAGTTTCTGGTATCCTGTTTTTTTGGCCCTAGCCTTACACTAGTCATCTGTGTGTGGGAAGTTCTAGGCCAGCCTCTTGATGTAAGTGCAGTCCTGTGCTCTTTGGGGCTCACAAAGCATGGTATCTTTAACGACAGCAGACTACCATCCATGTTTACAGGAACAAACAAGTACAACATATGTCACAGGAGCAGTGATCTACTGGCCCACTCATGCAAAGTTCCACTGCTACAAGCTGAATTCAGATTCTTGTACATGCATTTGTGCCTGTCCATATATGTGTAGTCTGTGTGAGCCATGCATTGTGTTTATCAAATGAACCAGAGTAAAGGAAGCCTGTGGATTCTATTTTGGAATCCCATAACCTGTTCATGTGCACAAGATATAGGTTAGGTTACTTTCCCAGACAGTGGAAGTTTAGTGTTGACATTCCTGAGACTGGAAGGAGAAGACCTGAACACGGACATGAAGAAAAGGAGACAGGCTTCGCCTGAATAATTCAAGGATGTTCTTTTGCTGAAAATAGCCATTTTGTAAACGGTGGGACAGCATCTCTTGTTCAGAGAGTGAAGGGTCCTTTAGAAGAGGCCAATCTTTTGTCTCACTTCTTGGTCACAGGCAGTGTGGTGGTTGATGGCCAGATGCAAAAAGGCCTCTTTGCGCCTCTGTTGTGGGTGCTCCAGCCAGGATAAGACCCTATTGTGAGGAGCATCACTCTAGACAAGGCTGAGTCTGGAATTCAGTCAAAGGACACAAAGGGAGAACCAACCCAAGTTGGATCTAAGAGTGCACATCCAGAATACAAAGCTCCAGTCTGCTCTGCCTGTATAAAAGTAGGAGCTATTGGCCCACTTGTTTTTCCAGTTCCAAATTCTCCCTGGCCAAAGAAAGGGTGCTCGACAGAATACTTCAACAACTACTGTGCTATTAGGTTTGGTGTTTCCCAAAGGTCAGTTTCCCAGAAGTGAGAGACATCACTTGGAGATTGATCAGAAGGAAGAACTGCCTCCCTCTCGTGGAACACATGTAAGATTTACATTGTGGTGTTCACCTGGATCAACATTACAATGAAAGTCTTTACAATGCAGGTAAGTGCCCTTTTTAAATGTTTTACAACTCTGGACTTTACAATGCAGGTAAGTATTTTTTTAAATTTCATAATTTTATGTCACTTAAAAAAGGAGTTTTAAGGTATGGGGTATTAATGGGTCAGAGATGGGTAGAGGTAAAGAGTGTAAGCGTTCTTAACGTTACGGAGTGGGTTGAGGTATCGAGAGGTAAAAAATTTTAGGGTCCGGGGGTGGGTGGAGGGAAAGGGAGGTAACTGGTTTTTAGGGTTCAAGGGCATGTAGAGGTAAAGGGAGATAAAGGTTTTTTAGTGGGATGGGGTGGATACAGGTAAAGGGCCTAAGAGGTTTTTAGGGTTCTGGGGCAGTAATAGGTAAAGGGAGGCAAGGATTTTTTAAGGCTCAGAGGTGGGTGGAGGTTTAGGGAGGAAAGGGGTTGTTAAGGGTCAGGGGTGGGTAGCGATAAAGGAATATAAGGGTTTTTAGGGTCCAGGTGTGGGTAGAGGTAAAGGGAGGTAAGGTATTTTTAGAGTTCTTGCCGGTTAGCTGTAAAGTGAGGTAAGGAAGTTTTAGGGTTCCGAGGTGGATAGAGGTACAGGGAGACAAGGTTTTTTAGGGTTCAAGGGCAGATAGAGGTTAAGGGACATAATGCATTTTTAGGGGTCAGAGGTGGCTAGAGGTAAAGGGTGGTAAGAGATTTTTAGGCTTAAAAAATATATATATATGGACATGTGGCTCTTGCAAAACCTATTTAAATGTCATAAACAAAAAGCACTTTGTCATTTGAAGGAAAAATAAACAAATGAAAGAATCGCGTTCAAAACTGAATATGTGAGTTTGCGGAAAAATATGTGGGTATTACCACAAAACAATTAAAACTAGAATTTTACAACACCTGAGAGCGATCAGGAATAATGACCAGACCTATCTGACAGCAGAACATTACTGGGAAAAACAAAACAGAGCCCCCAAATTACTAAAATGTGATGGCATCTAGCAAAATCCATGAGATGGAAACAGAAAAAAAAGAACTGAGGGAAGAGGAATTTAAACTTTGGGACACAATCAGGATGCTGACATGTACGTGCATTTATAAGGCATTTTTAATAACACAGATTAACTAAACCATGATAAAAAATCGTAACACTGGAGTTCCAGCAAAATGAAAATCCTGAGGGCAACAATAAAATTACATGATATGTGCACTTGATTCTCTCACAGAGATCTGACATCTATCGGAACATTTGGAATTGATGACTTGAAAATATTCAATTAAGAGAAGGAAATCAACAATACAAAAGGTGAAGTTCAGCTGTACCATAACATTATGAAAACAATTGAAAGAAAATATTCTGAATACATTTGTTTTAAAATCACTATCTGAAATCTAAATGTTTTTGAACTAATAATAATCAGAATATCCAAATAAAGTGACGATCAATAAATACATTGGGGAAAAAGTCTGGAAAGGGCATAAATGTAATGTGACACAATTGGCAGGAATCCTAAAGGTGGACTGTGATGCTGACAGACTTAGAAACTGTGAGAATTGACTGATGGAGACGTGTCTTTATTTATTGAGAACACTAGAGGGGAAACTTAAAATGGTAAGATATGGTTTCACAGAAATTCAATGCTGCATTGATCCCTAGGTGTAAATACTGACATTAAACAGAACAAAGGGAATGGGTTTTTGTTGGAATCCGTGGTTATTGCATGTCCATCAAATGAGAACTTGCACACCCAAAAAGTCTGCCATATTTACGTAACTTTCAAATGGTTACATTGCATCTTATGCCACATCGGAAGACCTAATGGAAACATGATGAGTTTTGGGTTCTTGAAATGCCATAATATCATACTCTGCTTTAGCTGATTATATAATAATATAACACATATTGTTTAAAGCTTGTTGACATGTTGAAGAAAAAGGTTGTTTAATTCATAGCAATGCCTTTCAGCACGTTGGCATGACGTGTACAAGAAGATTGAGGGCCAGATGTACAATGGTTTTTGCATGCGCAAACGGGTTTGCAAACCCGTTTGCGCATGCAAAAATTAATAGGGGTATGTACCATTCCAAAATAGCGAGTCACAATTTATTTGCGACTCGCTATTTTGGAATTGCAAGTCGCTATTAGGAAGGGGCGTTCCCTTCCAAATAGCGAGCGCAACCATGTACAAATGTTTTGCGACCGCAATTGCGGTCGCAAAACACTCGCAAATTACCACCCTCTTCAAGAGGGTGGTAATGGGGTCGCAAAAGGGAAGGGCACCCCAGGTGACCCCTTTCCCTTTGCAAATGCAGGGGAAAATATTTTTTAAGGGCAGGCAGTGGTCCCAGGGACCACTACCTGCCCTTAAAAAATGAAACAAAACGTTTCATTTTTTTCTTTTTTAAATGCATCCCGTTTTCCTTTAAGGAAAACGGGATGCATTAAAAAAAAAATGCTTTATTTAACACGCAGTCCCAGACATGGTGGTCTGCTGAGCCCAGCTGGCCACCATACCTCGGAGGGCCTGCCATTCCCAATGGGGTCGCAAATTGCGAGAGGCTCATTAATGTTCATGAGCCTCTAAATTTGCGACCCCATTGGGAATCGCAAACAGTGTGATACACACTGTTGTACATCCCAAATAGTGCCTCGAAAACTGCGAGAAGCAAAAAACTCGCAATTTGCGAGGCGCTATTTTGCGTGTCGTACATTTGACCCTAAGAGTTGTGAATAATGAATAATGGAAATAAAGTGATTCCTTCTTATGTGATTATATTTAAGTCAACAACACATTATGCTGAAAGCCCAGTATATGACCAATGAGAACATGATGTGACATAAAAATAAACTTTTTGAGAATTAAAATGTTTTGGACCAATGCCAATGATAACAGCCAATGAACCATTTACTTATGATCTTATGAATTTGACTGGTGACGGTCTAGTGGTTGTTCTTTACAGATGGAACACGATGTAGCCAATGATGGTATTTTTAAAACTTTGCAAAAAATATTTCGGGCTGCTAGAACACAGTAATGGTGAAACACGTTGGCTATAAGCACTACATTTTCATTAATTCTGCTTACTCATCATTTTTCACTTGTTGGGAGTGCCATTTCTTCCCTGTGTGAAATGTGGAAGGAGGAATTGTACAATTACACACATACATACATATATATAAATAAAAATGTAAGGGGTGATTGTGAGGCCACCTCCCCGCAAAATATATATATATATATTATCTACTGGCGGTCGCCAGTAGATAGTTATAGTTAGGACCTATTTTCCATAGGAAATTCGCAACATTCTATTTCCAATACCTTTGGCGCCAATTGACGAATGTTCGCGAAATTCTCAAAACTTATGGCCCGCTCCGGTCCGCTCCTATCCTGAAAGTTTCGGGGTGATGCGTCAAGTGGGGGCCGAGAAAAAAGGGGGGTCCCAAAACGTGTTTTCCCCATGCAATTTTCCGTAGGAACCTTTAGTCGCAGCTACAGCCCGAACTGCTGAACGGAATTACACCAAATTTGGCAAAAAGGTAGCCCTTGGTTCAGAGTCGTGCTGTTTTGTTAAATGGTGTAAATCCGTTCAGTAGTTCCTGAGAAATTTGAAAAAGAAAACACATATATATCTGGGCGGAGCCTAACCACACATGTCATCGTGAGATCTGATTGGCTGTCAGCACTTCATCCTGGAATTGCTGGCAGCCATCTTTGGACCAATATAAATGATAGTACCCCATTGAAATGCATTGTAGTGAATCGAAGATTTTGAGGGTTACCAAAAGGAGAACTATAAAGGGTGATAACAGACTTTAGTTACATTAGAATTCATTTGTTGATGGTACCATACTAATTTCAGGAATTGTGGTGTGTTCTAAGGTGATTTTACCCTGTGAAAAACCTTCTGATGGGATATCATGAATCATGTTTGAGAGAGAACTATTTTCACATGCTTGTCCCATACAGTTTTGGAAGGTGCTCCAGAAGCTAAAATGAGAGCATATTTTCTGTAAATTCACATTATCTTTCTCAGTCATGTGAGAATGAAGTCTGACATTCTCAGTAAAACATGTACATCCAACAAGGGCAGAGACTGTCAGTTGATTCCTTTGTGTTCTACTGCAGCTTCCCAGAGTGTTCTAAAGAACAACTAGAGTGCTAACAGCCTTACTTATGACAAACATATGGCACACCTGAAGCCATCTTGATTGGAATAAACTGGTAACACTTAAAACATTTAATTTAAAAAGGAACAAAATGATGAGGTTCATTTTGTCATAGAAATTATGGTTAGTGCTGTAGAAAGAAAAATTAGGACATGTTTCAAGTGTGATCACAAATATCTTCCTGTTATATTTCAACAGGAGCAGCCTGTCAGTTGATGCCTCTGTGTTCTACTGCAGCTTCCCAGAGTGTTCTAAAGAACAACTAGAGCGCTAACAGTCTTACTTATGACAAAATTATGGCACACCTGAAGCCATCTTGATTGGAATAAACTGGTAACACTTAAAACATTTAATTTAAAAAGGAACAAAATGAGGGGGTTCATTTTGCCATAGAAATTATGGTTAGTGCTGTAGAAAGAAAAATTAGGACATGTTTTAAGTGAGATCTCAAATATCTTCCTGTTATATTTCAACAGGAGCAGCCTGTCAGTTGATGCCTTTGTGTTCTACTGCAGCTTCCCAGAGTGTTCTAAAGAACAACTAGAGTGCTAACAGCCTTACTTATGACAAAAGTATGGCACACCTGAAGCCATCTTGATTGGAATAAACTGGTAACTCTTAAAACATTTAATTTAAAAAGGAACAAAATGAGGGGGTTCATTTTGTCATAGAAATTATGGTTAGTGCTGTAGAAAGAAAAATTAGGACATGTTTTAAGTGAGATCTCAAATATGTTCCTGTTATATTTCAACAGGAGCAGCCTGTCAGTTGATGCCTTTGTGTTCTACTGCAGCTTCCCAGAGTGTTCTAAAGAACAACTAGAGCGCTAACAGTCTTACTTATGACAAAAGTATGGCACATCTGAAGCCATCTCGATTGGAATAAACTGGTAACACTTAAAACATTTAATTTAAAAAGGAACAAAATGAGGGGGTTCATTTTGCCATAGAAATTATGGTTAGTGCTGCAGAAAGAAAATTTAGGGCATGTTTTAAGTGAGATCTCAAATCCTCTTCTATTTCATTAGAAAATTCTGACATGCAGACTGAAACAATCACTTTCAATACCATCAGTAGACTTCCAGTTAACTCCCTGGTGAGCAGTAGCTTTACTACAGTGATCTAATGAACAACTAGAGTGCTAACATTCTGAATTTATGGCAAATGTGTGACACATCTGAATGCCTTCTTGATGGAATCAAAGTAAAAAACTGAAAGCATTTCCTACTGAGGAGACTGCAGTAAATGACGAAATTAGGAAACTTCATAACAAATAAGTCTCCCAAGATGGCCACCAGAGAAAAAAGAGCCCAAATGTAGCACAAATATCACCCAGATGTAGCCCACATATATCCCAATGACAGAAGTGTGCAAAACACTTTTTATTTTTAGTTTTTCTGCAGTTTTATATAGTGCAAACTGGTCAGGTATTGGAGCGTTACATCTTACTTGGACCCCTTATTGCGTATTTTGCACGAAGTACATGAGATTGATCTTGCAAAACATTGAACTTTACGATTCTGTTAACCTGAAGTTGCTCTGAACCGGGCTTTGTAACACCCGTTTTTACCTACTGGTTTTAATTAATTCTCACTGTATTGTATTAGGAAAGAGGATTTACTGTTTTTATGTACACTTTTATGATCTATGTTTCTAAATCAGATCAAATAAAGTTTAATGAATTCTATGGCAGGACGGAGGCGAGGATTATGCATATCTTTCCTCACTTTATTTGCATAGCAGTTCAAAGAAAACGTAACACAACAATCATTAAACAAAAGACTACACAACCCATGAACCATTAGGGGGTAGTCTCCAAGGCAACTATAGTCCAATCATATCACAGTCCATCGTATATAATATCGTGACGTCCCTTCCGCTTCCTCTTTCTTCACTGCTCGTCAGTTAAGTGCATTCCTTACATTCTTGGCTTAATCTGACGTTGTTGCTGTTTGTATAGCGGTTTCTTGTGCACGTTATTAGCATTATTGCCTTGGTATTGTTTCATATTCCCTGCGCAGCAGGCTCTTGCCCGAGCGCGTTCTCCCCTCGCAGTTTCTCCCGCTGTGTGCTCTGCGCGCGGTGAGATCCTGTCAGGCGCGTCTGGTCCGAGCGAGGCAGCTCCGTCGGCGCTCCCGCTGGTCTTTACGCGCGTTTGGGAATCCGGTAACTCCTTTAGTGTCCGCTTGATTCCCGACCAACCTCGCCTAATTTTGACACCGCTACACGGTGATTTCCCGCACACGGCCACGTTAGTGACCAGCACCACCTGGTGGTGGTAATTGGTATTGCGCCTCAGTCTATTCTTATAACAGCTTCGAGGAAAGCCCAGCTGTTGGAGCACCGGCAAGGGGCTGTCTTAAGGATTTTAAGGGCATTTGTTCTGTGCTCACACCCTCTGCTATCATGTCTTCTCCAGAAGAACATTTTTACTCCTCCTACCAGGAAGTGGAGGAGGAATGGCCCCCAACTTCTCCCTCCAGCAGTGGACCAAGCCCTCTCTCTGGCTATTTCTAGGGTGCTGGCTCCTCTTAGGGATCAGGTTGATAAGCTGGCGAAAAGCATCCCTGGGGTGTTCAGTGACCCAGATCTGGTGGTGGCGGGTCCAAGTAGGACCCAGATGGGGAATAAAAGAGCCGTTAAGCATAACGCGGGGCACTTGGAAGGATTTGATAAACTTATGGAGACCTTCCTCAAGAGTGCGCGAACGCTAAAACATGCACCCTGCCTGGAGGAGGAGGGGCCCGGAGAAAATTGCGACACTGTCACCACTATTGTAGACCCCGACGGCGGGTTTCCCTTAGAGGGAGAGGGTGTATCGGAGGACGATTTCTCCTCCGATGAGGATAAGGACTTTGGGCGTCCGTGGCGTCCAGAGTCCCACTCCTCTCAGTCCCCGGTTGGGGACGGGGTCCACTCGGACATGTTCGAGCCTACCCAAATTTACCATCCTAGGTCGGCAGAATGGACACCTGACGCCAACGTGGCAGAGTATGTGGTGGGGAAAATCCATCAACCCCTTGAAAGGGAGGTCAGGAATAGGATGAGGGAGAATGCCCCAGGCCCTCACTGAAGGGGAAGGTGGCACACACGCCTGAAATTGATGAGAAACTATGTACCTTTTTCTCCAAGTATATGAGGGATCCCAAGAAAGGAATTGATAGGTGTTGGACGTGGTAGGGCCCTTGACCCAAATTATTCAATTGACGGAGCGTTCCAAAAGGTCAGGATCCCCTTTGTCCATGGATATTGTGGCTGGTTGGGCGCACTACCCTAAACCCTAAAACACTACCCCCTCCACTACCCAAACACCACTGCACTACCTAAACCCTAAAACACTACCCCCAGCACGACACCCTACACTACCCAAACATAACTGCACTACCCTAAACCCTAAAAAACTACCACCAGCACGACTCCCTACACTACCCAAACACCACTGCACTACCTAAACCCTAAAACACTACCCCAGCACGACTCCCTACACTACCCAAACACCACTGCACTACACTAAACCCTAAAACACTACCCCCAGCACGACCCCCTACACTACCCAAACACCACTGCACTAACATAAACCCTAAAACACTACCCCCAGCCCAACTCCCTACACTACCCAAACACCACTGCACTACCCTAAACCCTAAAACACTACCCCCAGCACGACTCCCTACAATACCCAAACACCACTGCACTACCCTAAACCCTAAATCTACCCCCAGCATGACCCCCTACACTACACAAACACCACTGCACTACCCTAAACCATAAAACACTACCCCCAGCATGACCCCTACACTACACAAACACCACTGCACTACCTAAACCTAAAACACTACCACCAGAATGACCCCCTACACTACTCAAACACCACTGCACTACCCTAAACCCTAAAACACTACCCCAGCACGACCCCCTACACTACCCACACACCACTGCACTACCCTAAACCCTAAAACACTACCCCCAGCACGACCCCCTACACCACCCAAACACCACTGCACTACCCTAAACCCTAGAAAGAAACCCCCACCCCATGCCCAATACCCCTTACCTCTCACTCCTCATGGTTCCTCTCTCCTCGTGGTTCCTGCTTCACGTCAATGTCTGAGGGGCGGTGCACGTCGTTGTGAGGAAACGGAACAGCCTCTGTTTCCTTACAATGACATGGATCGTCTACATGTTTTTTAGAACGCATGGTCATTTACCATACATACCTTTACAACAAAATTCGTTGTAAAGGCATGCGTGGTAAATGACCATGCGTTCTAAAAAAATGCGTGGTAATGCATGCGTTGTAATGGTATCGCAAAGTAAAAAAGTCGTTGTAACAGCTGTTTACCGATCGAAGCTGGCCCCTGTTCTTCAGTGAGACGTTTATTTGATTAATTAGGAGGAAGGAATGTGTTTTTTACCGAAAAGTGCATTCCCGGCTGTTGTATTGTGAAAGTGTCCGTGTGGCCTGGTTTCACTTCCGGTGAGAGAGTGGAAGAGTCTGTTTGGATCTAAAGGAGTTCTGTTGTTGGACGGGGCCGGCGCGACATGTCATCAGAAAACATAGCTAATGGAAAGCGTCCTCCCTGAAGTGTGGAGCAGTGCCATGAGAGGTCAACGAGTGTGCGTCCCACCGCAGTATGACCGTACCGCGTGACCCATGTGCCACCTCCAGGGTACGGGAGGCAGAAGCGGCATCGCAGGTCCTCTTGAAGACCGTTGTAGCACTAATTCTACATTTTGGTACTAGGGCATTTTAACTTTGTTGTTCCTGCCAGATACAAAGAGAAGATCCTGTGTTATTCAGTGCCCTCGTTACCTTTTTTGTGGGTTGTGGTGCTTGTCAATTCGCTGCCCCGCCGGTGCACAGGACTGGGCACCCCACCTCGTGTGCCATCTGCAGGGCCTCTGCCCTCGGATCACTGGTTTCGGTTTCTGGAGTGGCAACATGAACAGTTGCTCCCAAAGGACTAGCCTGAACACTTAGGTGAATATCCCCTGCACCAGCATTCCACGGAAATTCTTTCCTAGCTCTCCCACGTCAACGAGCACGGCTCTGCTCGCGACACGTCTTACGTCATCGGAGCCATAAGAGGACCTCGTCGGCGTGCTGACGTCGGTTCCACCTATTTTTTCCGTGCCACCGAGGCAAACAGGGGACTGAGACATTTTCACATGTATACATAGTATAATAAATATATATATATTCACTGAAAAAACCATAGGTTTCAGGCACGTTATAGTTAGAAATTAGCATTTAAAAAACCTTAGAAATTCACTGAAAAAACCATAGGTTTCAGGCACGTTATAGTTAGAAATTAGCCTTTAAAAAACCTTAGAAATTCACTGAAAAAACCATAGGTTTTAGGGGCGTTATAGTTAGTTGGACATTTCACTCGTACAAAACCATAGAAATTCCCCCGTTATAGTTAGTTCAGCTAACTATAACTCGTGCATCCACAATGCACTGCTGATGACGTCACATATTACATCACTCATGACATGGTCAGTGACATCACTCATGACATCACTGATGACATCTCAAATGACATCACTGATGACATCATTCAGTGAATGTGTGTTTTTCTGAAAATTAAATATGTTTTATATATGTATATCTCAAGGTCGATGGAAGAATAAATGGGTATATAAGTGTCTAAATGGATGATTTTGTTTGTAAAATTGATTGTATAACTGACTAAGTGTATCTTAGTGAATACATGGGTTAGTGAGTAATGTTTAAATATGAAAATATCTGTATCAGTCTCTCACTTTGTGTATAAGTGGCTGCATGGGTTGGTGAGTAGCTACATGAGTGTCTATATGGGTTATTAGTTGGTTTTTTGAGTATCAGTATGAGTGTCTGTCTGTATGGTTCGGTGGGGGTATTACTTAGTGCATAGATGCATGAATGAGTGACTCACTGTTTGTATGTGTTGAAGACAGCATGTGTGCAGGACTGTATAGGTGGATGAGTATGTGTATGGGTGTGTTAGTGAGTGAATGACTGTCTCAATAGTGTCTTTATGAGTAACTACATATGTTTTAAACTAGTATATGTGAGTATTGGTGTATATAAGTGAGTATATGTGAGAGTGAGAGATTGGAAGAGTTCCTGTACAAATAAGTAGGTGTTTCTATAAGTGATTGTTTAAGAGAGTAAGTATGTGTAGGTTTCTGTAGAAGTAAGTGTGGTAGTGTGTGTATAACTGTATATGCAAGTAAATGGATGTTTGATACTTTGTTTGCATGTGTGACTATGTGTGTGAGTAACTCTATGGATGAGTGGCGGTGTGTAACAGGATGTATAGGTGTATGAGTACATATGATGAGTGAGTACATGTATGAGTTACTGTATAGGGACTGTTGGTGAATGAGTGGATGTGTGTGTAGATCTTGGAATTACTGAATAGGTGTGTTGTAACTGGTATTGGTATGTCCATTGTTTTGAAAATATTAGTTTGTATTTTTGAGTGTGTGTATCAAAGGTTATATTAGGGTGAGAGGAGGTCTGCCACTCTATCACAAGGATGATGTCATCAGTGATGTCATCAGTGATGTCATTTGAGATGTCATCAGTGATGTCATGAGTGATGTCACTGACCATGTCATGAGTGATGTAATATGTGACGTCATCAGCAGTGCATTGCGGGCACGCGAGTTATAGTCACCTGAACTAACTATAACGGGGGAATTTCTATGGTTTTGTACGAGTGAAATGTCCAACTAACTATAACGCCCCTGAAACCTATGGTTTTTTCAGTGAATATATATATATATATATATATATATATATTATCTACTGGCGGTCGCCAGTAGATAGTTATAGTTAGGACCTATTTTCCATAGGAAATCCGCGACATTCTATTTGAAATAACTCTCTTGCCGGTTGACGAATCTTCGCGAAATTTTCAAACTTTATGGCCCGCTCCGGTCCGCTCCTACCCTGAAAGTCTCGGGGTGATTCATCAAGCGGGGCCGAGAAAAAGGGGGTCCCAAAGCGTTTTTCCCCATTCATTTTCCCATAGGAAACTTTAGACACGGCTACAGCCCGAACTGCTGAACGGAATTACACCAAATTTGGCAAAGAGGTAGTTCTTGGTTCAGAAAGAACCCTTTTTGTTAAATGGTGTAAATCCGTTCAGTAGTTGCGGAGAAATTAAAAAAATAAGAGTCAAAAAATCAATTTCCCATAGGAAACTTTATGCAAGGCTACAGCCCGAACTGCTGAACGGAATTACACCAAATTTTGCAAAGAGGTAGTTCTTGGTTCAGAAAGAACCCTTTTTGTTAAATGGTGTAAATCCGTTCAGTAGTTGCTGAGAAAATCAAAAGTAAAAACACATATATATCTGGGCGGAGCCTAACCACACATGTCATCGTGAGATCTGATTGGCTGTCAGCACTTCATCCTGGAATTGCTGGCAGCCATCTTGAGACCAATATACATGATAGTACCCCATTGAAATGCCTTGTAGTGAATCAAAGATTTTGAGGGTTACCAAAAGGAGAACTATTAAGGGTGATAACAGACTTTAGTTACATTAGAATTCATTTGTTGATGGTACCATACTAATTTCAGGAATTGTGGTGTGTTCTAAGGTGATTTTACCCTGTGAAAAACCTTCTGCTGGGATATCATGAATCATGTTTGAGAGAAAACTATTTTCACATGCTTGTCCCATACAGTTTTGGAAGGTGCTCCAGAAGCTAAAATGAGAGCATATTTTCTGTAAATTCACATGATCTTTCTCAGTCATGTGAGAATGAAGTCTGACATTCTCAGTAAAACATGTACATCCAACAAGGGCAGAGACTGTCAGTTGATTCCTTTGTGTTCTACTGCAGCTTCCCAGAGTGTTCTAAAGAACAACTAGAGTGCTAACAGCCTTACTTATGACAAAAGTATGGCACACCTGAAACCATCTTGATTGGAATAAACTGGTAACACTTAAAACATTTAATTTAAAAAGGAACAAAATGATGGCGTTCATTTTGTCATAAAAATTATGGGTAGTGCTGTAGAAAGAAAAATTAGGACATGTTTCAAGTGTGATCTCAAATATCTTCCTGTTATATTTCAACAGGAGCAGCCTGCCAGTTGATGCCTTTGTGTTCTACTGCAGCTTCCCAGAGTGTTCTAAAGAACAACTAGAGCGCTAACAGCCTTACTTATGACAAAAGTATGGCACACCGGAAGCCATCTTGATTGGAATAAACCGTTAATACTTAAAACATTTAATTTAAAAAGGAACAAAATGAGGGGGTTCTTTTTTAAATAGAAATTATGGTTAGTGCTGCAGAAAGAAAAATGAAGGCATGTTTTAAGTGAGATCTCAAATCCTCTTCTATTTCATTAGAAAATTCTGACATGCAGACTGAAACAATCACTTTCAATACCAGCAGCAGACTTCCAGTTAACTCCCTGGTGAGCAGTAGCTTTAGTACAGTGATCTAATGAGCAAGTAGAGTGCTAACATTCTGAATTTATGGCAAATGTGAGACACATCTGAATGCCTTCTTGATGGAATCAAAGTAAAAAACTGAAAGCATTTCCTACTGAGGAGACTGCAGTAAATGAGGAAATTAGGAAACTTCGTAACAAAGAAGTCTTCCAAGATGGCCACCAGAGAAAAAAGAGCCCAAATGTAGCACAAATATTACCCAGATGTAGCCCACATATAGCCCAATGACAAAAGTGTGCAAAACACTGTGAGAAGTTGGCCTGGCATATGCTGTCCACTAATTATAGTGGGCACCTTGCACCAGTCCAAATCGACTCTTATGGTAGGTAGGTTAAAGACAACCTTATTGAAAGCTATCCTAGTGGTAGCTGTGGAGAGCAGCCTTCAGGCTAAGTCTTGAAGGAATGTAAAGCAGCTTGTTTTACCAGTCTATAATCTCTTGAGTGACCAAATGAAAGAGCACCACACCAGGTATATATTCAAAATATATGTATTTATTACTAAACACACCCCTCTAGTCTCTTTATGAGGCTAGAGTTCGAAATACATAGGTTATAAGATCTTAAATCACAGTAATAGCACAAATACACGTTTGGGCCCTAGGGGCGTACCAAACCATATACCAATAAAGTGGTATGCGAACCACGACTGAACTAGACACTAGGCCTAGAGCCTCTAGAAGTGCTTGGACCACAAGGAACCACCCAAGGTAGTGACACAGGGGACCCACGGGAGACGCGTGCAGTGTAAATACACAACCGCGATACGCCGTTAACTTCTATGGAGAAAGTCGGGATCGGGAAAATAGAGGAAAGGGACACTTAGAAGAGGACTAGGACAAAACCCTTTGAGATCTAGGACTTTGAAGAGTCTCTACCCACGGGAGCACCGGAGTACTCGTGTTACCTCACCCAGGGAAGCCGGGTGCATAGGTGCCTTTCGGGGTCGGGTTTCGTCGTCGGTTCTTATGGCGATCGGCTGCAAAGTGCTGCTGGCGACCAGGAGAAAAGTGTCCGGGTGGATCCAAGAGTGGATCGGAGTTCTGAAGAACCTGAAAGCAGAGGGGACAGAGTCTGGGTCACTAGCCAGTGACCAGGGAGGCGATGGACAGATGCCCACCGATGTCGAGTGCTTCAGATTCGATGACGGTCGTCTTGACTCTTCAGCCACGAGGTCCGGGAGGCGTTGTCGGCGACCAGGAGCAGGATTCGGGCTGTTGCTCGATGTCTGTCGAGTGCAGAGGTGTCGGCGACCAGATTGGACCCAACAAGCCTTGGCAACGGCAAGTCTTGAGTAAGATGTAGATCGTCGATGATGCAGACCAGCAAGGTCTGGGGAACTCACCCAGCAAGGGTAAGTGAGGGCAGGCCTGGAGCAACCAGACTGCCAAGTAAAGAAAAGATTGGCCTTCGTTAAGGGCTACTAGCCAACGGGCTAGCGACCGCGAAGGAGCCTCGTGACGCCGCACGTGGAGCTGGCTTACAGGACACTCGTGGAGTGGGGGCCAGTGATCTTCGGTGCAGGTGGTGCTGGAGGCTAGGGCTACTCGGAGCCCAAAGCACGACTTCTTGGGAGACCCAGAAGATGGTGCACTTGCAAATGTGCTCGGTGTCCAGGGGTCACGGTCTCAAGTCACCCACGATAGCCACGGGCCTCAGCTTTGCTGGGGACTCAGGGTAGCCTCGGGGAAGTCTGAGAATCCACCTCTGGTGATGCGATGACTTCGGCGTCCGACGGGAGCTTCAGTGATGCGAACCGGACAGATGCTTCTTTGGTGCCTGCCAAGCAGGGGAGTCACTCCTTGACCCCAAGGGAGATTCTTCAGTCCTCTAATCGTGAGTAGAGCGTCGAAGGTCCAGGATTGTGTTTCAGAGTTTCGTCCAGGTATAATCTAAAGTCCTAGGGACTGGGTTCCTACCTTTATTCTAAAAATAGGGGATGGACTACTCTGTGGCCCCACCTATGGGTGGGTCAGGGCAGAGGGGTGGCTACACCCCTTTCCCTTTGTCCAGTTCGCGCCAAAGCAGGGGCTGCAAGCCCCTGATCCGGTTTGAACTGGGGTATGCACAGGGACACCAAATGTGCCCCCAGTGCAGGACTTCAAAGCACCCGAAAGTGCTCCCGCCCAGCCCCAATACACATTGTCCTGTCTGGGGAGGTGGTCACACCTCCCTGGGACAGGAAACCTATTGTCCAGGCCTCCCCTGCCGGAGTTTCGTCCAGCAGCAGGAGGCCAGACTCGTGTCTGTGGCAGCAGCATCCATTTTGTGATGCCAGGCTCTGGAAAGAAGTTACCGGACTCGTCAGAGTTAACATGCCTTTCCCTCTAGAAGGGTGGAATGCTACCCCCGCCGCCAGGATTGGCGGGGGGTAGTATTCCAAGATGTTTGACACCAAACACGACATGTTTAGGTGCAGCCATTCCATAGTTAGCATTTTACCGCGAGGATATAATGCGTTTAAGAGTATATGGTCAGGCTGCACTACAAACAGCATCAGAGATGGTCTCCGAACGCCGCAGAGGGGCCCTGCTCATGCAGGGGCACCCTCTCACATAGGAACCATGCACTCTGCCTTTAGGATTGATAAGGCCTGCCTTAGGAGTGACTTATAGGTTTATATGTGTGTATGCATTTAGTGATATAGGTAACCTATACCACTGCAAGGGGTGCATGCACCACCTTACCCAGGCTGCAGTAGCAGACCTGTGGTGCCAGTTTGGATGGCCTACCAGGGGTGGCATAATACATGCTGCAGCCCCTGGCAGGCCTCTGAGGTACCTATGCCCTTGGTACATAGTATACCATATACTAGGGACTTACAAGGGCACTCCAGATCCCAATCAGTGATGTGCCTAAGGCACATGGAGACCCTTTTAAAGAGGAAACAGCTAGGCTGGGGTTCTGAATAGCAGGGCCCCAGCCAGACTAATGTCGAAAACCAGTGAAGTATCAGCAAAAAGTGGGGGTACCCCTGTGAAGCAGATCCTACTCTCCTACACAACCCCCCCAAACGTAGGGACATTAAACTAACCTTGCCCAGTTAAGTCTTCATGTTCTAAGTGGAAATACCTAGAGAGTCCATCTGCATTCGCATGGTTACTCCCAGGCCTATGTTCCACTGTAAAGTCCATCCCCTGTAGGGAAATGGACCACCTAAGCAGTTTGGGGTTTTCACCCTTCATTTGTTTTAGCCATAAGAGGGGCTTATGGTCTGTCTGAACCAGGAAGTGTGTACCAAACAAGTATGGCCTCAACTTCTTCAGAGCCCAGACCACAGCAAAGGCCTCCCTCTCTATGGCTGACCAACGTTTCTCTCTAGGGGTCAGCCTTCTGCTAATAAAAGCTACTGGCTGATCCTGACCTTCTTCATTCAATTGTGACAGTACAGCCCCTACCCCCAATTCAGATGCATCAGTTTGAACAATGAACTTCTTGGAGTAATCAGGACTCTGCAGAATTGGAGCAGTGCACATGGCCTGCTTGAGGTCATCAAATGCCTTTTGACAGCTAACTGTCCACTGAACCTTTTTGGGCATTTTCTTAGAAGTTAAGTCATTCAAGGGTGTCACTATTGATCCATACCCCTTGACAAATCTCCTATAGTACCCAGTCAGGCCTAAGAAGGCTCTCACCTGAGTCTGGGTAGTGGGAGCAGTCCAGTCCATGATGGTCTGGATCTTGCTCTGCAAAGGTTGAACCTGGCCTCCACCCACAAGGTGGCCCAGGTACACAACCTGACTCTGCCCTATCTGGCACTTAGTGGCCTTGATAGTCAGGCCTGCCTTTTGCAGGGCCTGTAAAACATTCCTGAGGTGGACCAGGTGATCCTCCCAGGTGGAGCTAAAGACAGCAATATCATCTAGATAAGCTGCACTATAGGCTTCCAGTCCTGTGAGAACTGTGTTCACCAACCTCTGGAAAGTGGCAGGTGCATTTTTCAGACCAAAGGGCATCACCACAAATTGATAATGCCCACTAGGGGTTGAAAATGCTGTTTTGGGCTTTGCAGCATCAGCTAGTCTGATCTGCCAGTAGCCAGCTGTTAGGTCAAATGTGCTGAGATATTTGGCAGAGGCCAAAGTATCTATGAGCTCATCTGCCCTGGGTATTGGATGGGCATCAGTCCTAGTGACTGCATTGAGGCCTCTGTAGTCTACACAAAACCTCATCTCTCTTTTCCCACCACTGGTGTGAGGTTTGGGTACTAGGACTACTGGACTAGCCCAAGGGCTATCTGAGGGCTCAATCACTCCCAATTCCAACATCTTCTGGACTTCAGTCCTGATACAGTCCCTGACATGGTCAGGTTGCCTATAAATCTTGTTTTTAATAGGCAGACTGTCCCCAGTGTCCACTTCATGAGTGCACCAGGTGGTCTGACTGGGTGTCAGTGAAAACATATGTCTAAACTGATTGAGGACTTGCCTGCAATCAGTTTGTTGCTGGGTAGTGAGGCTGCCTGCCAAGGCTACACCATCAACTGACCCATCGTCAGGGTTCTGTGAGAGCAGGTCAGGGAGTGGGTCACTCTCTTCCTCCTGCCCTTCATCAGTAGCCATGAGCAAGCCCATGTCTGCCCTGTCCACATATGGCTTAAGTCTGTTGACATGGAGAACCCTTTGGGGACTCCTGGGTGTTCCTAGGTCCACTAGGTAAGTGACCTCACCCTTCTGTTCAACAATAGTGTGGGGTCCACTCCATTTGTCTTGGAGAGCTGCTGGGGCCACTGGCTCCAACACCCACACCTTCTGTCCTGGCTGGTAAACAGTCAGAACAGCCTTTTGGTCATGCCAGGCCTTTTGCAGTTCCTGGCTAGCCTCAAGGTTTTTGGTTGCCTTTTTCATGTACTCAGCCATCCTGGAGCGGAGACCAAGTACATAGTCCACTATATCTTGCTTTGGGGGCTTGAGAGGTAACTCCCATCCTTCCTTCACCAAGCATAGTGGACCCCTCACAGGGTGGCCAAACAGAAGTTCAAAAGGGCTGTAACCAACCCCCTTCTGAGGCACCTCCCTATATGCGAATAAAAGGCAGGGCAAGAGTATGTCCCATCTACGCCTAAGCTTTTCTGGGAGCCCTTTAATCATGCCCTTCAAGGTTTTGTTGAATCTCTCAACTAAACCATTGCATTGTGGGTGATAGGGTGTGGTGAACTTATAAGTAACTCCACACTCCTTCCACATTGCTTTTAAGTAACCAGACATGAAGTTTGCACCCCTGTCTGATACTACCTCCTTAGGAAAGCCCACTCTTGAGAAGATTCCCAGGAGGGCCCTTGCCACCACAGGTGCTGTAGTGGTCCTGAGGGGAATAGCTTCTGGGTACCTGGTGGCATGATCCACTACCACCAGGATAAACCTGTGCCCAGAGGCTGTTTGGGGATCCATGGGACCAACAATGTCAATCCCTACCCTCTCAAAGGGCACCCCCACCACAGGTAGTGGTATCAGGGGGCCTTTGTAGTGCCACCTGCTTTGCCACTGGCTTGGCAGGTTACACAGGAGCGACAAAACTCCTTACTGTCTTCAGACATGTGGGGCCAGTGAAAGTGAGGGACAATTCTGTCCCAAGTCTTGTTCTGGCCCAGGTGTCCTGCTAAGGGAATATCATGGGCTAGGGTCAATAGGAAGCCCCTGAACTTCAAAGGTATTACCAACCTCCTGGTAGCACCAGGCTTGGGGTCTCTACTCTCTGAGTACAGGAGTCCATCATCCCAATACACTGTATGGGGACCACTAGCTTTCCCAGCAGCCTCAGCAGCAGCTTGCTGTCTGAGGGGTTCAAGGGAGGGGCAGCTCTGCTGCTCCTGGCTCAGATCTGCCCTAGAAGGTCCCCCTGTCCCCAAGAACTCAACCTGTTCAGGTTCAAGTTCCTCTGGGACAGTTCCTTCTTCAGGGCTGAGATCATCCCCCTCAAGGGACTGATCTTCCTCCTGAGCCAAGGGGAAGGCACTGCCTTAACCCTACTACTCCTCCTCTTGGAAGGCACTTGGTCCATTCTTCCAGAATCCAAGGCCTGTTCAGTTTTAGACAGTTTAGCTTGTGACCTGGTCACAGCAAACACATCTGCAGGGATCCCCAGCATTTCTGCATGGGTCCTGAGCTCCACTTCTGCCCAAGCAGAAGTCTCTAAGTCATTGCCAAGCAAGCATTCGACTGGTAGGTTTGCACTTACCACAACCTTCTTAAGGCCAGTTACCCCTCCCCAGGAGAAGTTAACAACTGCCAGAGTATGGTCTGTTCTGACATTGCTAGCATTGGTCACTTGGTACATTTCACCAAGTATAACTTGCCCAGGTAGCACAAGGTCTTGTGTCACCATTGTGACACTTGCCCCTGTGTCCCTAAATGCCAAAGCCTCTCGTCCATTGATTAAAGGCTGTTGTCTGTACTTGCCCAGATTACTGGGACTCACAGTGGAGGTCACATCCATGCCTCCATCACAGACTAACACAGCCTGAGTCAGTTCCCTGACTAAGTCAGAGCCCAACTCAGTTCCCAGGGTGAACCCTACTAAACCCTTTGCTGGAGCACCTCCACCAACTGTACTAGGGGGAACAGGTGCCTTAGGGGCATTGGTGGGTGCTGGACTGGAGTCTTTGGACTTGGTGCAATCACTGGTCCAGTGGGTCTTTTGCTTACAGACCTTGCACCATGGTTTTCTTTGGCCTTTACCCTTGGTAGACTGGGAATCCCCACCAGAAGAAGATTTTTGGGGGCCTGATGAAGACTTTTGATCTTTACCCTTCTCCCCACCCTTGTCAGAGTTCTTAGCATCTTGCTTCTTGGTTTCCCCACCTTGGTTCTGTACCTTCTGCTTCACCCTGGTTCTGACCCATTTGTCTGCCTTCTTTCCCAATTCTTGGGGAGAGGTCAGATCAGAGTCAACCAGGTACTGATGCAACAGCTGGTTTTGACAGTTATTAAGAATCTGCTCCCTCATTATCAGATTATACAATCCTGAGAAGTCACACACCTTACTGCCCATCAACCAGCCTTCCAGAGCCTTGGCAGAACAATCCACATAGTCTACCCAGTCTTGAGTCTGTGCTTTTTGGGTGTCTCTGAACTTCAACCTGTACTGTTCAGTGGTTAGGCCAAACCCATCAATAAGAGCACTCTTCAAGACCTTGTAATTATCAGCATCCTCCTCTCTAACAGTGAGGAGCTTGTCTCTACCTTTGTCAGCAAAGGAGAGCCACAAGATTGCTGCCCACTGCTCCTGAGGGACCTTCTGTACTTTACAGGCCCTCTCTAAAGCAGTTATCCATTTGTGGATGTCATCCCCACTCTGGTAGGGAGGGACAATCTTGCTCAGGTTCCTATGGTCATAGGACCTTTCCCTATCTCTAGGGACATGGCTGCCACCATGGGACTCTAGTCCCAACTTTCTTCTCTCCTTAAGGAGATCTAGGGATTCTCTATCTAAAGCCAATTGCTTCTTCCTGATCTCCAGTTGAGTTTCCTCATACTGGACCAGTCTCTTTCTTCTCTCATGAGAGGATTCCCTCCTGTGAGAAGAAACAGAGCTCCCTATTGAGGTGCCAGAGTGGTTAGACTCCTGAGAAGGAGACCTAGACTTTCTGAGCACACTCATAATCCTTCCTGGGGGGACAAAGGTGTGGTTCTCAAGATCCTCATCTTCATCTTCCCCAGAAGGGATTGGGTTTTCCAGGTCAGGGTCATTGTCACCCTCCTGGTCAGTTTCAGAGGGGGGCTGGGGGTAGTAGTACCCCTGGCCCCTTCCTCATCTGCTGGCCCACCCTCTGCTCCTACCCCTTCAGTCTCTGAAGACTTACTAAGATCATAAGCCACCAACAACTCCTGGAGGTGTTGGGTGGTGGGACTTTGGCCTGTCCTTAATTTCCTCACGTTACACAAAGCTCTCAGTTCCAAGAATGGGAGTGTGTCATACTTGGAGGGGAAGCTCCATGGCTTCCTGCAGGGCATCTCTAGATCCTGCTTTTAAAGACATTACTAGTGTGGTGTGGTGTATGCACTACCTACTCTAGTGTGGCCTACTAAACTCTCTTGAGTTGTAGAAAGGGTTGTGCTATCCCTTAACACACAACTCTAAGTTCAGTAGAACTTACTGATATTCTAAGCTTAAATTATATGTACCTTAGGTACCTTTAGTGGTTTTCAGTTGATCAATTCAATTGAGATTATCTGGTAAAACAATAGCAAGCTGGAATCCCACACGCTGCACACCAATGTGAGAAGTTGGCCTGGCATATGCTGTCCACTAATTATAGTGGGCACCTTGCACCAGTCCAAATCGACTCTTATGGTAGGTAGGTTAAAGACAACCTTATTGAAAGCTATCCTAGTGGTAGCTGTGGAGAGCAGCCTTCAGGCTAAGTCTTGAAGGAATGTAAAGCAGCTTGTTTTACCAGTCTATAATCTCTTGAGTGACCAAATGAAAGAGCACCACACCAGGTATATATTCAAAATATATGTATTTATTACTAAACACACCCCTCTAGTCTCTTTATGAGGCTAGAGTTCGAAATACATAGGTTATAAGATCTTAAATCACAGTAATAGCACAAATACACGTTTGGGCCCTAGGGGCGTACCAAACCATATACCAATAAAGTGGTATGCGAACCACGACTGAACTAGACACTAGGCCTAGAGCCTCTAGAAGTGCTTGGACCACAAGGAACCACCCAAGGTAGTGACACAGGGGACCCACGGGAGACGCGTGCAGTGTAAATACACAACCGCGATACGCCGTTAACTTCTATGGAGAAAGTCGGGATCGGGAAAATAGAGGAAAGGGACACTTAGAAGAGGACTAGGACAAAACCCTTTGAGATCTAGGACTTTGAAGAGTCTCTACCCACGGGAGCACCGGAGTACTCGTGTTACCTCACCCAGGGAAGCCGGGTGCATAGGTGCCTTTCGGGGTCGGGTTTCGTCGTCGGTTCTTATGGCGATCGGCTGCAAAGTGCTGCTGGCGACCAGGAGAAAAGTGTCCGGGTGGATCCAAGAGTGGATCGGAGTTCTGAAGAACCTGAAAGCAGAGGGGACAGAGTCTGGGTCACTAGCCAGTGACCAGGGAGGCGATGGACAGATGCCCACCGATGTCGAGTGCTTCAGATTCGATGACGGTCGTCTTGACTCTTCAGCCACGAGGTCCGGGAGGCGTTGTCGGCGACCAGGAGCAGGATTCGGGCTGTTGCTCGATGTCTGTCGAGTGCAGAGGTGTCGGCGACCAGATTGGACCCAACAAGCCTTGGCAACGGCAAGTCTCGAGTAAGATGTAGATCGTCGATGATGCAGACCAGCAAGGTCTGGGGAACTCACCCAGCAAGGGTAAGTGAGGGCAGGCCTGGAGCAACCAGACTGCCAAGTAAAGAAAAGATTGGCCTTCGTTAAGGGCTACTAGCCAACGGGCTAGCGACCGCGAAGGAGCCTCGTGACGCCGCACGTGGAGCTGGCTTACAGGACACTCGTGGAGTGGGGGCCAGTGATCTTCGGTGCAGGTGGTGCTGGAGGCTAGGGCTACTCGGAGCCCAAAGCACGACTTCTTGGGAGACCCAGAAGATGGTGCACTTGCAAATGTGCTCGGTGTCCAGGGGTCACGGTCTCAAGTCACCCACGATAGCCACGGGCCTCAGCTTTGCTGGGGACTCAGGGTAGCCTCGGGGAAGTCTGAGAATCCACCTCTGGTGATGCGATGACTTCGGCGTCCGACGGGAGCTTCAGTGATGCGAACCGGACAGATGCTTCTTTGGTGCCTGCCAAGCAGGGGAGTCACTCCTTGACCCCAAGGGAGATTCTTCAGTCCTCTAATCGTGAGTAGAGCGTCGAAGGTCCAGGATTGTGTTTCAGAGTTTCGTCCAGGTATAATCTAAAGTCCTAGGGACTGGGTTCCTACCTTTATTCTAAAAATAGGGGATGGACTACTCTGTGGCCCCACCTATGGGTGGGTCAGGGCAGAGGGGTGGCTACACCCCTTTCCCTTTGTCCAGTTCGCGCCAAAGCAGGGGCTGCAAGCCCCTGATCCGGTTTGAACTGGGGTATGCACAGGGACACCAAATGTGCCCCCAGTGCAGGACTTCAAAGCACCCGAAAGTGCTCCCGCCCAGCCCCAATACACATTGTCCTGTCTGGGGAGGTGGTCACACCTCCCTGGGACAGGAAACCTATTGTCCAGGCCTCCCCTGCCGGAGTTTCGTCCAGCAGCAGGAGGCCAGACTCGTGTCTGTGGCAGCAGCATCCATTTTGTGATGCCAGGCTCTGGAAAGAAGTTACCGGACTCGTCAGAGTTAACATGCCTTTCCCTCTAGAAGGGTGGAATGCTACCCCCGCCGCCAGGATTGGCGGGGGGTAGTATTCCAAGATGTTTGACACCAAACACGACATGTTTAGGTGCAGCCATTCCATAGTTAGCATTTTACCGCGAGGATATAATGCGTTTAAGAGTATATGGTCAGGCTGCACTACAAACAGCATCAGAGATGGTCTCCGAACGCCGCAGAGGGGCCCTGCTCATGCAGGGGCACCCTCTCACATAGGAACCATGCACTCTGCCTTTAGGATTGATAAGGCCTGCCTTAGGAGTGACTTATAGGTTTATATGTGTGTATGCATTTAGTGATATAGGTAACCTATACCACTGCAAGGGGTGCATGCACCACCTTACCCAGGCTGCAGTAGCAGACCTGTGGTGCCAGTTTGGATGGCCTACCAGGGGTGGCATAATACATGCTGCAGCCCCTGGCAGGCCTCTGAGGTACCTATGCCCTTGGTACATAGTATACCATATACTAGGGACTTACAAGGGCACTCCAGATCCCAATCAGTGATGTGCCTAAGGCACATGGAGACCCTTTTAAAGAGGAAACAGCTAGGCTGGGGTTCTGAATAGCAGGGCCCCAGCCAGACTAATGTCGAAAACCAGTGAAGTATCAGCAAAAAGTGGGGGTACCCCTGTGAAGCAGATCCTACTCTCCTACAAACACTTTTTATTTTTAGTTTTTTTGCAGTTTTATGTAGTGCAGACTGGAAAGGTATTGGAGCGTTGCATCTTAAAACATGACCCCCTACACTACAAAAACACTACTGCACTACTCTAAACCTAAAACACTACCCCAGCACGACTCCCTACACTACACAAGCACCACTGCACTATCCTAAACCCTAAAACACTACCCCCAGCATGACCCCCTACACTACACAAACACCACTGCACTACCCTAAACCCTAAAACACTACCCCCAGCACGATCCCCTACACTACCCAAACACCACTGCACTAACCTAAATCCTAAAACAATACCCCCAGCACGACCCCCTACACTACCCAAACACCACTGTACTACCCTAAAACATGACCCCCTACACTACACAAACACCACTGCACTACCCTAAACCTAAAACACTACCCCCAGCACGACCCCCTACACTACACAAGCACCACTGCACTACCCTAAACCCTAAAACACTACCCCCAGAACGACCCCTACACTGCCCGAACACCACTGCACTGCCCTAAACCTTGAAACACCAGCCCCTGCACGACCCCCTATACTGTTCGAACACCACTGCACTGCCCTAAACCACTGAAACACCACCCCCAGCACGACCCCTACACTGCCCGAACACCACTGCACTGCCCTAAACCCTGAAACACCACCCCTTCACGACCCCCTACACTGCCCGAACACCACTGCACTGCCCTAAACCCTGAAACACCACCCCCAGCACGGCCCCTACACTGCCCAAACACCACTGCACTGCCCTAAACCCTGAAACACTATCCCCAGCAAGACCCCCTACACTGCCCAAACACCACTCCACTGCCCTAAACCCTGAAACATCACCCCCAGCAAGACCCCCTACACTGCCCGAACACCACTGCCCTAAACCCTGAAACACCACCCCCAGCACGACCCCCTACACTGCCCGAACACCACTGCACTGCCCTAAACCCTGAAACACCACCCCCAGCCACGACCCCCTACACTGCACGAACACCACTGCTCTGCCCAAAACCCTGAAACACCAGCCCCAGCCGACCCCTACACTGCCCGAAAACCACTGCACTGCCCTAAACCCTGAAACTCCAGCCCCAGCACGACCCCCTACACTGCCCGAACACCACTGCACTACCCTAAACCCAGAAACACCACCCCCAGCACGACCCTCTACACTGCCTGAGCACCACTGCACTGCCCTAAACCCTGAAACACCATCCCCAGCATGACTTCCTACACTGCCCGAACACCACTGCACTGCCCTAAACCCTGAAACACCAGCCCCAGCACGACCACCTACACTGCCACGAACACCACTGCACTGCCCTAAACCCTGAAACACCAGCCCCAGCATGACCCCTATACTGCCCGAACACCACTGCACTGCCCTAAACGGTGAAACACCAGCCCCAGCACGACCCCCTACACTGCCAGAACACCATTGCACTGCCCTAAACCCTGAAACACCAGCCCCAGCACAACCCCCTACACTGCCCGAACACTACTGCACTGCCCTAAACCCTGAAACACCACCCCGTGCACGACCCCTACACTGCCCGAACACCACTGCACTGCCCTAAACCTTAAAACACCACCCCCAGCCACGACACCCTACACTGCCCGAACACCACTGCACTGCCCTAAACCCTGAAACACCATTCCCCTGCCGACCCCCTACACTGCCCGAACACTACTGCACTGCCCTAAACCCTGAAACACCATCCCCAGCACGACCCCCTACACTGCACAAACACCCCTGCACTGCCTAAACCCTGAAACACTACCCCAGCAAGACCCCCTACACTGCCCGAACACCACTGCACTGCCCTAAACCCTGAAACATCACCCCCAGCAAGACCCCCTACACTGCCCGAACACCACTGCCCTAAACCCTGAAACACCACCCCCAGCAAGACCCCTACACTGCCCGAACACCACTGCACTGCCCTAAACCCTGAAACACCAGCCCCAGCACAACCCCTACACTGCCCGAACACCACTGCACTGCCCTAAACCCTGAAACACCACCCCGTGCACGACCCCTACACTGCCCGAACACCACTGCACTGCCCTAAACCCTGAAACACCACCCCCAGCACGACACCCTCACTGCCCGAACACCACTGCACTGCCCTAAACCCTGAAACATCACCCCCAGCAAGACCCCCTACACTGCCCGAACACCACTGCCCTAAACCCTGAAACACCACCCCCAGCAAGACCCC